>JAPMOQ010019804.1:1183008-1331907 GCA_026543055.1 Argiope trifasciata | reverse complement strand
ACACACACACACACACACACACACACACACACACACACACACACACACACACACACATTGAGCTTTATTATAAGTATAGATATTGTACAATTCACGAAATTTTTCTATAGATTTTCTTTTCAGAAAAAAAAAATTAATATTTATTTCATTTCATGCAGACACACGCTTAAAATTACATTTCTATATATTAAATGTGCAATAATAGTTCATTTCTTTTTTCAATTAGAGTTTTTGTCAAACTGATGGCAACATATTGATAAAAGATAAACTTTCCCCTTTCATTCGTAACGTGCTCGCGAAAATTAAGTTTTATTGTTTTGTCCGAAATATATTGTTGAAAAATATAGTTTAAATATTTCTTTAAAAATGCGTTAAAAATAGAAGCTTAAGTTGTATGTTAAAACACTGATACCATTAGACAGCTAATTTTTTGATTTTTAATTTGATGTAAATATCATCTTTGTGCGATAACATTTTCGAAAGTTATAATGGGAAAACGTCAAAATATCGCTTAATATTTAATTAATTCAAATTCTAATTAAAAATTCTTAAACAGGGCCCCAAGGTGCACATTCCCTATCTCCAAGGTATACATGTACGAAGTTATTTAGAAGCAGTTTAGCGAACAGTCTGGCCACCAACACGCACACACCCACATTGAGCTTCGTTATAAGTATAGATTATTATTTCTTGTAGTTCTTGTGCCTCTTTCCAAAACAGTTTATCTTTTATAGGAAAAGGAGGGCCTGGCTTATCATCCAGGGTCAGATATTTTTCAGCTAAAATTTGACTTTAACTTCAATTTTCTCAAAACTTTAATTTTCATTAAAATTCTCCACTGTTAACGTGATATGTCAAAAACTAATAGAGGGATTAACAAATAAACTTCAGCGTGTGTTCTAAATAATATGGGGAATGAAATTAACCAAAAGTTTTCTTGTTGGTGAAATACTTTGTCATTTACAGGTGTTTTTAGAAAAATTAATTTGTAAATTTATGGAAAAAATGCATATATACTTATATTTTTACCCATAACTTCTTTGCATCTCAGATTTTGGTTTATTTCATTCATCATTATATTCTATAGCTTTTGTGCAAAGAAGAATAGAGTTGCTTCTTTAAAATTTTGTGTAGAGTGTTAACCGTTTTGCTAAATCTCATTAAAATTTACCACAAATTTTCCTGTTTCTCTAAATATAATAAATTTCCAAATAATTATGTTGTATTTATAGTATTTTGTATTATCAGTGACAAACACATCTAAAAATCATAATTTTAAATACTTAAAAAAAAATTAAATTTAAAGAAAAATTTCCTTCGAAGGTAGTCGAATACCTTAAAATAATTTATCTCGGATCTAAAAGTTTTAGAATAAAAAATTGTTTGTCAAATTTTATTTATCTAGCTCTTTACATTTCATGGTTATTGAGTTACAACAAACACAACTTATTGACATATCATATGTCAATACCACATACTGAATTTCATATTGTTTCGAATCTGTGATGCTGCTTCCCAGCATAATTAGTTCTATCACCGGAAAGAATGATTTACAGTACTTTGTACTGGATGCTACCGGTTGACACATTAGTGTTCCCAGAGCTTGATGACGAATTTGGTGACATAAGGAATAATACTCGAAACTTCGAGAATTTTTTCGATCCGTCCATTAGGAGCCGTGATACGCCAGATTGGCCTTGAACTTTCTATCCCCGCTTCCTTGAAACCATGAAAGGACGGCAGTCTCAAACTACCAGCATGAGCTGACGGAATCAATGAGAAATAATGAGTCTTCCAGAGGATAGCGAAGCAGTGGTGGAGTCAAGCTAGTACTGAACTGAAGTGGTTGCCTTGTTCTCAACTGAGGAAGCAGCGTCGAATATTGTAGCCAATTTTGTGGTAGTTATTTAGCTAAGTGAGGGACAGTAGTAAATGTTTCAGCCTTCTGCAGAGACCGTAGAGCAGGGCTCTGAGATCCCCTCTCCTGCTGAATCCTGCCTGACCGCTTTGTCTACTATGGAAATTGTTACTACTTATGGGCTACTGTCGTTGTTGTGTGCTGCTGTGTGCTCATCTCGGAAGTAAATAATTGTGGCCTTTGTGTGGTAAATGTTTGTTGTCTTTGTGCTGTCCTGTCTTCGTGTAAATAAACGTTGTCATTGTCTTTCTACTTAGGACTGACAGCTCATTGTGTTTATCACACACTATACACACTCACTACAGAGAAGTGTATCCAACGGATAGAAAATCAGTAACAATATGTACCTAGCTGAAAACGTTTTATTGCACTCACAGAAGACAGAATTCCAAAAATGAGTTTTCCAAACTCAAAGAAGTCTAAAATGTGAATAACGGCCAAATCTTGAAGTCGCATTTCTTTTTTGACGGTTACAACCCCTTGTCTTTGTATATGGAGAAATAATAATATTTAATATATTAAGTATAATTAATATATAAAAAGTAAAGGGATAACATCGTAAACTTTAATAAGTTTACTATGTTATCCCTTTACTTTTTATAATAATAATATAAATTGATATGCAAAGTGTTTTTGTTCCATTTTCGCACATTTTATACCAAATTTTGATAATAACATCGTAATTTGAAAATATTATCTGTTATTTGTTTAATATTAATAATATTATTTGTTTAATTAAGATTTGACGTATAAAATATCTAATATGGTAGATATTCTTAAATTTTTCTAGATTTTGTTTTAAAAAATGATAAATAAATTTATCATATTTAATCTTGTTTTGAGATTCGAAGTAGTCGACTTGACTTGGATTGTTTGACGAAAAATGGCCAAAATTCATAAGATATTATTTAAATATATGCACATTTGGATTAAAGTAGAAAAAAAAAAGTGTTTTCTTTTGCAAAAAAAAAAAAAAAAAAAAAAAAACAGTCGGTAGCATAGGGTTTTGCTCTCTACCACTGTTCCATCCCTCCTTCTCGTGCAGGCCATGGCAGTGGCAGGCCATAATGGATGATGGCCGTCTTCGCGACGCCACCTGAATTTTCAAAAACTTTCGCACAACTTGCTTTCACATTCTTTAATATTTGTAAATATAAGAAATCAAAAACTTGTTTTTATGTAAGTGTTTGATTAAAACTTGCTAGTTTAGGTTTATTTCATTTAACTCTCCATTGTTAAAATATTTATTACCGTTACCGATATGCGGCTAATTTTGCAGCTCGGAATTAAATTTTGAGGATACGAGAAACCTTAGAAAAGCTTCAGCTTCAACTTCGGCATTGGCGGATTTAAGCATTTTACAACCCTCGGCTAATCAACGTGTTAATGCAATAAAGAATTTTTTCTTTTAATAATTTTGTGAAAAATCTATATAACTTTATTTATTTATTTTGTAATATGTATATTATGAGAAAATAATAATAAAAAAAGTAATGAAATTCTTAAAAGATAATCATTGTATTTAAAAATAAAGGCATTTAATTATTATAATGAAAGTAAATATTGTTTTAAATAAAAAGTATTAAAAATTATTACTTGACAAGACATGATAAAAGAATTACGCGTAATTAATTAATTGAATAATTAATGATCCAATATATTATAGATAGTAGTGAGTTTTATATATATAATCTACACTTATAATAAAGCTCAATATGTGTGTTGGTGCTCTACAGGCGAGACTTTTGGACCTACAGCTACCAAATTTAGTGCATGTATATCTTGGAGGTGAGGAATGTGCACCTTGGGGCCCGTTGTTCGAATTTTTAATTAGAATTTGAATTAATTAAAAATTAAGCTAACATTTGAGGTTTTACGACCATAACTTCCGAAAGTATTAGCACGCAATCATGATTTTTACATCAAGTTAAAGATAAAAAAATTAACTTTCTAATGGTATCAGTGTTTTAACATATAACTTAAGCTTCTATTTTTAACGAATTTTTAAAGAAATATTTTAATTATATTTTCAATATATTTCGGACAAAACAATAAAATTTAATCCGCACGAGCACGTCGAGGGGGGAAAAAATTAGGTTTTATCAGCGTGTTGCCATCATATTGACGGAAGTTCAAATTTTCCAAAAATCAACTATTACTACAAATTATATCTAAAGAAATGTAACTTTCAGCACGTGATTGGATAAAATAAAATAAATATAAAATGTGATATTTTCTTTTAAAAATGCAAGGCAAAGGATTCTATTTAAATCATTAATTGAATAAATTATCTTTGCTTACGGTAAACCTGATTGAATTTCTCTAGGATATGCATTCGAATTCCGGTCCAATGGTTAATTTGTAAAATATTAGTAATAGGCATACATATTATTTAGTACTGTTAACGTGATCTAAATGAAGTAAATAATTACATTTTATGTAACTTCAGTCAAACAATGCATGGATAAATAATGAGTTTTAGATTTCTTCGTACTTCGCTCTGTGAGCCATATTTTACAAAATATTTTTATTAATATTTTTTTTAAAGTTTCTACGTCAATCAATCTTCTAAATCAATCATGATAACTAACTGATTTCTAAAAATAAAAGAATATTATTTGGAAAACGTGTTGTTCTAGAACTCTCCGTCCATCATTTTAAAGAAAATATCAATTTTAGATCAATCAATGCCCGGAATTAATCCAAGGCTGATAATCGAATGAATATGTGTTTGTGTGTATGAATGAATGCGCGTGTATGTGTTAGGGCACTACACACCAAACCATACGATCTAGAGCTATCACACTTGGAATTTACATATTTACTTCCGAGGATGAAAAAGTACACCATGACGAAGTTATTTTTGAAATTTTAATTACTTAAAAATTAAGCCAACATTTAAAATTTTCTGCCATATTTTTCGAAAATATTACAGCACAAAACTGTTTTTTAAACCCTCTTTAAAATGACTTTTTTTTCATTTATACAATGTTTTAACCTATAAATTAAGTTTCCATTTTTAATGATTTTTTTAAAAAAATATTATAAATGTATTTTTAACAATTAATTTCTCACAAAATGAAAGAATTTAACCTGCAAGAACACGTTAAGAGTGTACCAGTACTTTGCCATCACTTTGACAAAAACTGAAATGGAATGATTAAATTAACTCTTATTACTAATTATAAGTGGATACCGGGAAAAGTGTGATGTTCAGCACATGATGAAATGGTAGCGTAATGTTATAAAATAAATATAAGATGTGATATCTTCCACATAACTCCGCAAAAGCTGATACGTGTTACTTGACTATCAGAGTTTGAAGTTTAAATATATTTGGCTGATAAGTTATAAAGAGAGCAATGTACATAAATATTTAATTGAAAATTTTAGAACGCATAACTCATGGTGAACCAGCTGGTCGCCAACGGCGGCTAGTTTAATATAAACAAGCATTGTAGATGAAATATTATAATTACGAAGATTTAAATAAACACACCGTCAGCTTTAAACTAACAAACAAGATTATTGAAGGAAAGTAGCGACTTGGAACTTTACAAGGTCGAAAAGTTGCCCACGACTAGTGGGATCAGCTTTTATACACGAACGGAATATTCAAGAAACAACTAATTTACATAACAAAGAAAGGTCTAGAATGTTAGAGAAGAAAAGGAAACAAACTAAAAATCCATACTTTGGATATAACAGCCATGGCGAGCATCGAATCCGCAAACTCTGGGTTTTGAACGCATGCTTTGACCATTCGACCACTGAGTTTCTGATAACTTTCTACGTGCGTCATTATTATAAATATGCAATATTGCTCCCCTATACATTTAATTTCAAGTAAGGAAAGGATATTTACAGACATTATGAATATATTCCAAATAAAATCAATGATACATAAACTACCGACAAGTCTCCTTAAGCAACTCAGATGAAGGTCCTAGAAAATACAAGAATGAAGGTGATATCTCTATTAAGAACCGATATCTTTTCTACGTTTAATGCAAAATCCCATACCATATTTGATATATAACTCAGTTGGAGCATTTTTGAGTTATCCCGTTTTCACGCGTTCCTGAAAGTACAGGCCCACAGACAATCAACTCCGTGTTGGATTTAGCTCAAAATTTGATATGTGTTTACATTATAGAAGTTGAATATATGTTTTGAATTTTATGCATCCAGTTCTCTTCGTTTTCTATTTATCATATTACTTTATAGTTACATGATAAATACAAAACCGATGGCCGAACAGACAGACTTCCTCTAATGGCTTTTGCTCAAAATTTGATTGAAATCTACAAATTTCGTGTAAGAATCTATACTGAATTTGACCTATCTAGTTTAATGCATTTTTGATCTGTCATTGTCACGGATAAGCATTTTCTATAAATGCTTTAAAACAATCTTGGGGAGATCTAAACTTTGGAGATTAAAAATCTCGAGTTCGATTTTTTTGATGATTACAATATCTTCTCTGTAATTCGTATAAGAGAAAATAAAAATAAATAAGTAAAAAATCGATGAAATCTCATACAGGCAAATATTATATGCTAATTGAAGATTTATTCAAATAAGTATTTCAAAACAAAACTTAGACTCGTAATTACTACTCTGTTTCGTACAATTTAAAGGAACATCCAGACATATTGAATTCTGCAACAGACAGTAACGGCGAGACAACAGGCTGCACAGAAAAACAATTTATACAACATGCAATCCATGAAAATTAGTTTTAAAATCAACTGGATGAAAGAAGCAGGACGTTATTTATTGCAGGATAATTCCCTTCTGTTAATTGTAATTCTAAATATCTGTTCATTTGCCCATTGTAGAAGCATGTTTACCTTTCCATAATATTGCACGGCAGGATATTTGTTTGCAATATCTTATCCTGAATGAAAGACTTCTCGTTCAGATATAATCATGACTGCCCTTAAAAGATACGACGTTCATTTATAAATGACACCAGATTTGTTTCTAACAGTATATATACCACGCTGCCTTCCAATAAAATTACAGCACCTACGAATTTCCTTCTTTTCAAATTAGGAATGAATAATCAATAACGGGAATTTCCCAAAACCAATTAATGTTCTAAATTTTTATAACAAAATCGCTATACATTCTTCTTTAAAGTAGAAAAATTACTACCAAAAAAGAGTCACCACCAAATTAAAGAGGAGACTCATTAGAATTTTATGTTGAAAGCATCAGAATAAGGTGATTATTAAGCTGTAATAAAATTTCTAAAATATTGTTTAGTTTTTGATGATAATTTAGGAAAAATAGTCAAAATGTTTTTGGTTTTTTACAATAGCATACTAAAGAAATTTAAGAAAAATCAACAGAAGTAGTCACCCCAAAAATTTTCGCATACTCTCTAATAAATATACTATTACTGTCCATTTTTACTGAATATATCGTGTCATCCTCGGTGAATATTTTGGGAGATTAATCCCAGAAATGCGATTAATAGTATTCAAAAATCGAATTTGTATTTCAGACAAGTTTTTTTTCCAATCGATCGAAACAAAATTTTGACATAATATTAAATTTAAAATGTCAAAATAATGTACCAAATTTGATGTATTTAAATCATTGCGTTTCTCAGAAATCGCGTTTACATGTTTCTGAAAGTAAATACTGACAGACGGTTCACCCCCATGTAGTATTTCGCTTAAAATTTGTTAGGTGTCTATACTAAAGATATTAAATCTGTGTGTCGAATTTTATGCATCTAACTCTCTTCATTTTGTAGCTATCGAGCTAACTTATAATCAAACAGCCGGACAGAAATCCTTTGAATAGATTTTACTCAAATTTGATTAAAACAAATATGCTAGTTTGATGAAAAAACTATATACGAAAATTCAATCATCTAGTTCAAATAGTTTTTATAGAGTTATCTTTGTCACAGACAGGCGGGTATTTTCCAAAAATAAGTATTACGAACTCAGTGAGGTACAAAACAAAGGGGATTCTTCAAAATCTTGAGTTCGAATGTTCTTGACAATTACTATGCTTTCTCTATGCTTCGTGTACGAGATAGTAAAATGCAATAAATATACTTTGATTAAAATATTAACTAATTAATATTATTTTTATAATATCTAGTATGTTTTCAATCTAAATAAATTATACAATTAGTATATTTTTGATCCAAATAATAATTTAAAAAATATAGCCATTATATTTTCAGAGACAGTTTACTGATCTTTCTCAATAGCAAATTCAACATTTAACAATTATTCCAGATAAACAGTTCTTAAATTGTCATGCCTTATTCACATTGATAGTCAAAGAAAAATAAAGCTCCAGAAGGATAGTGACGATACTACTATTGATACATGACTCGCGATTCACAACGTAATGCTGACCGTGAAACACCTTTGTGAAGTATATGAAACAAAAGCCGGAACCGCTGCAACAGGAGGAAAGAACTGTTAAAACACTGAAAGACCCCCAAACCATCTATCACCGAATACAGAGCCATTACATATTTGGCAAATGTTTGCCGATGACTCGAATAATACGTGGAAAAAATGCCCTCCAATCTGATATCAAATGAAGTTCTATTTGTCCGCCTCGTTTAATGTAGCCGATCAATATCGATTTCGCAAAGCACTTTTCATTTTCCGAGGGGGAGAGTTATTTTTGAAGCCAATCATTACACGTTTGAAATCGACCATTAATCTTCTTTGCGGGTCTGATCGAAACCGCGAGCGACGCCTGAATACGCCACAATTAAGCGGGATGTGTTTTAATCTTCGTGATAAATCTCGATTATCGCATTTTGAATGAAAAAAAAAAGAAGCGTTGGATATTGGTTACACTATTTATATCAAGGCGGTTTTTCTTAACGTGATTATGAAGGTTCTGACCATTCAATTATTGTTCCCAGTACAGATCGCTCCATCAGAACTGTCTTAGAAAGATGGGCGAAATGATTTACAATGGAGTCGCGATTAGTCGAGCTGAAGTGCACCCAGGGGCGATTTGGGTTATAAGAAAAATCGGGGGGGGGGATAACACTCGGGTTATTATTCAATAAATAAATATAAATTGTATTACTATTGAATAATCGAGGAAAATACAAACCATCCACGTTACTTTGTTTTATTGATATTATAGATTCCGAAATAAATTTGATTCAATTGCTTTCATAGTAGATTCTAATATTTTTCCTAAAAAAATATTTATATTTATTTGTTATTAAGAGGAAATTATTTAACTAAAATCATAAAAATTTCTAAAATGCTAAGGAGTAACTAATTGATATAATAATGCATTTTGATGCAATTGATACAATACATTGATACATATATAACAATACAATTGATATATATCCATTCATATTTTTATTGCAGCAATTAACATCGGACAAAAATAAAAATATGTATTTTTAATACAATTTCAAAAAAAAAATTAACCGCTTTCGGTGACTTCTTTTTTTATCACCTATTATTTAAAATAATTGAAAAAAAAATCCAAAGACACCATTCCCCCAACCATAAACATTGTATCGATTTTACCAAATTTTTGTTTCTCTTGAAATTAATATAATCGATGGTCAAATGAATTGTATATCAAATCGATGGTGCCCTTCTTTTAATCACCGTCCATTTCCGAGGAAAAAAAATTATTTCACCGCATGAGAGAAAACCGTAACAAAATGGTTAATAAGAACCACTAAATAAAATATTATATGCATAAATCTTTATTTCGCATGAAACCTTACGATTCACATCTGCTTACCCACCTTCCACATTTTCGAGAGATATTGAGAAAAATACCTTAATAATCTAATTACCCTAAGCACGCCTAACTTCAATAATCTAACCATCCCAATTATTTTCACCATTTTGCAAGCATATTTAATCAATCAAAATGATCTATCATAACTATTTTATCATAATCTAAAATAGAATTTCTCTTTGTTTTTTTATAAAATTTATTTCATCAATACTCATCAAAATGATTATATCAATATCGGCTTTTATTCTTAACAATAATTTAGTAATATCGGTCAGCTTCGTTAAATGACAAATTTATTTCAACTGTTAATCCTCAATAAATTTAACCAAAATTTATTGAGGATTCCAATATTTTATTAATTCTTTTCTATATTTGATATGGCTACAAAATAAGATAAAGAGTAGCCCTTGAATACTTCAATTTTGCATTCTTCTATACCCATAATAAAGCTCAATGTGTGTGAGTGTACGTGTTGGTTTACAAAACGCCAGACCGTTAGATCTACAGCTACCAAATTTGGTACATGTATACCTTGGAGGTCGGGAATGTGCACCTCGGAGCCCTTTTATAGAATTTTTGATTAAAATTTCAATTAATTAAAAAGTAAATTAAAAAATTAATTTTCTAATGGTATCAATATTTCAACATACAACTTAAGTTCCTATTTTTAACGAATTTTTAAAGAAATATTTTAACTATATTTTTCACCAATATATTTCGGACAAAACAATAAAATTTAATCTTCGCGAGCACGTTACGAGTGAAAGGGGAAAGTTTATCTTTTATCAATATGTTGTCATCAGATTGACAAAAACTCAAATTAAAAAAAATTAATGAACTATTATTGCACACTTAAGATATAAAAATATAATTTTCAGCATGTGTCTGCATGAAATGAAATAAATAGGAAATATGTTTTTTCTAAAAAGAAAATCATAGAAAAAATATTCGTGATTTTTACAATATTATTAATTAAATACAACAGCTTTATTAAAAGAAACATAGTTTAATATACATATTTTTCAATTCAAGGTCTAACAGCTAATTTCTAAAACTTTAATAATAGAAATGCATCTATAAAAAGGTCTAGATGAAGTAAAAAACTACATAATATGTAATATGAATCTATGATTGATTTAAAAAATGAAGAATGTTTAGCTACAAAGATAAACTACAATCAACTCAGTTTCTAAAACTGATGATTTATGAATATTTGAAGATCTCTATTCAATAAAAACGAGTAATTTTAAAACACTTCATCGACCATTCCAAAGATGATACCGCAATCAACGGCCAGGATTTCTCAATATTGACTGGCCCAAGAATGAAAAAGTTGAATGATCCAAACATTTTTATTCAAAACTTCATAAGTCGATCAAATTTTATAACATAGAAACCTTCATTCATTTATTTGAAAGTTGAAGTGTCAAGAGCATTTCGTAGAATATGATTCCATAGAACTAAAGGAAGGTATAAAATTTAGACTTAATGATTTTTAATTATGTTTATAGACCAAAATAAAATAAAATATTATTATTCACATCATTTAAATCCTAATGAATAAACTAATAAGTAAAAATTTTTGAATAACTAAAACCTGAATTTTATCATGAATCTAAGTAATTTTTGTATTACGATTATAGTACTTTACAAGCTCAAGGTCTTTATGATTGCAAGAGTGAATTATATGATTATTAAAATTTGAAGCTTAAAAATATTTTGATTAAGTAGCTATTGAAAGACAAGTTGCATAAATCATTTGATTGACAATGACGTTACATAAAATATTTAACTCATAATTTTAAACAGCAGTAAAATTGGCGAATCAGCTGGTGACCAAAGGCGGCTAGTTGACAATACAAGTAAGGCTTTAGTCTAGTCTAACTTAATCCAGTTCTTGAAATATCGCTAAACTAAGCTAACAGTCAACTATAGTGAGCAATATTTAAGAGTAGTAGTATAGTACTCCCAACCGGTTAAAGAACCCCCCTCGTGTTCGTTTACTTTCTAATGTTTGACTGCACTACAGCATGAATAAAAGATCTTATAGAGTCACGTTCCTTTGTCCTTCGATGGTTTAATAGTGCTCTGAAAATAATAATTCCAGTCTATCTGCCATTCGTCAACATCATTTCTTATTCTCTCAAGCTCAAAACCAGAAAACTGTTCCATTTTAAGTGATGAAAACGATACAAAGTCGATACTTCGCTCTCCATTTTTGCCATGAAAACTATGACCTTACAACACGGTATATGACTTGGTCGCACACTGTCAAGGAATGAAATGTTAGTGAAATCTCGTTCAAATACATATATGAACACCAAACATTGATTACAGATTTAACAAGCATTAAATCCAGATATAAGACAGAGCTGTGTAATTGGAATCTGGTTGACGTGTAATTGTGCAATTGATTACAACTGAAAACAAGACATTTTACCCAGCTCTAAGAGGAGATCGAAAGTCATTACGCGTAGTTGGGATATCTTCGTTACGTTGATAGTAAATCTCAATCAATAATGAAGAAGAATGTGTGTGTATCTAATTGTGTGTTACTGATTTATAAGCCAAACCAATTGATTTATAACAAATTAAATACGCATATTCTTTGGAAGATGACAAAATGCAAGTTGAAAGTTTTTTTTTTTTTTTCATTAATTGAAATGAATTTTGCAGTTTTTCTTCAATAAATTTAGAAAATATTATTGCACAAAAACAAATTTTACACCTTTTCAAATTTAAAAAAAAGCATCATTTTATTAGTACTAAGTTAATAATTGTGCAATTTTACACAATTTTGTGCAATTACTTTTTTAAAAAAAAATACTTTGTTGCTTTATTTTTAACAATAAATGAACTTGTTACCCTGATGTTTAAATCATTTTCATCGTTTTAAGTAAGTAAACATCGTTTTTTTCATAAGTTTTAATCACGTGATTTTTTTTACATTTTTGAAAGCTTAAGAAATGTTTTTTGTTTAATATCTGTGTAGTTTACAAGAATAAAAAAGTAAAATCACAATACCGTAAAATTTAGAAGATAGAAGAGATACACATTTGAGTTTTTAAATGGTCAATGATAGCATGGGACTGGTTTCTAATAGAAAGATCCGTATACACAATGAAGAAAATCTATGTCAAATAATTAACACGGTCAAATTGCTGACAATTTGGCAGAATAATAAATATGAAAATGTATATTAATTATTTAATTGGATTAAATATAACCAATATCATTGAAAAGCCAATAGATTGCCATATACGTATAGCGTAGTTAAAAAAATCCTGGTATAAATTAATTTAGTCAAAATAAGAAATTCCAAATTTAATTCCAAGCACAGATTCCGGACATCACTTTGAGGTCTACTGAAAATTTACTGTTGAAACTTCAATCAGATGTTAAAAAAAAATATGTTTATTTAAGTCAAAATTAATTTCTTCAACGGTGAATATTTTTAAGGGATTTGAGATTTCAATATCTGATGCATTTTTGCAAAAACATCAGTTTCAAGTTTGAAGAATTTATTGCAACAAATTATACGACAATTTTGTAATCACATAATTTGCCTCAGTGTATGTAATGCACAATCTAATTTTCAAAAGAATGATGTAAAATTTAATCAAGCATTGTAAATGATATTTTGTTGCCAAATAAAGTAACATTATTAATGAGTTAGAACACCTAAATCTGCATGCCGAGTTGGAACATTGAAGATAAAATGATCTTGTCTATACAAGAAAAAATATATTTAATTAGTAAAAAGTGAAACTATTTAATTCTTTATTACAATGAAATTCGTCAATTTGAATGTTCCTTAGTTAATTGTCCTAAAATTTAACTAAAGCCCTTCTTATACTTCAAAAATTCGTTAATAAAATCTGAAGAAAATCCAATGAATAATTCAGATTTGCAACAAATTAATTTGGTAATGATTTTTTACTGCAATTTTCAAACACGAAAATATTTCTTCAAAAAAATAAAGTTTCAAAATTTAGGCACCAACATCTGACACTCAAAGGTGTTTTACTTAGATCTATTTAATGGACTGAACGAAATTCAAAAAGATATTAATTTAACTGATTGTTAATATTCAGTTGTGTGTTTAATTTCCTTGTAGAAATTTAACCACACAACTGAATATTAACTATCAAAAATTCAGCAATGATATTCTAATATGAACCAAAATGATTAAAAATAAACGAATAGAAGTTTTTGCAAATAATTTCATTTAGAAAATTGAGCGGTGAATTCAGGGATGAAAATTTTACTTTTAAATTCTTCTTTGATCTTAAATCACTACAAATAAAAAAGGAAACATGTGTATGCATGTGTTGACGTTTTACAAGCCAAAAAAGTTTAACTTAAAACTTCCAAACTTGACACATGTATGCTTTAGACACTAAGAATGTGCACATACCTCTCAGTGAATTTTTGCATTTTAAATTAAGCGAAATATTTAAGTTTTACCATGATAACATAAAAAATACCACAAAAAATATTTTTACATTATTATAAAATAAAAAAAAATCTTTTCAATGGCACTTCAATTTGATATTTTACCGTATGGCTATGTTCTAATTAAAAAATATTCTAAACTTATTTTACAACAGTTTATTTCATTGTTGAAATAAAGAGCAAATCATTTCCACTGTTCCAACCGACATTTTATTCTGATTAATTGCATTTAAAATTCGTCTCATTTTGTCATGTTGAATATGTGCCAGTTTTGTTTTTGAATTGTGTGGTACTTACAACTAAAATTTTAAATCAGAAGTAAGTAAAGATGAGTAATCTTTAATGTTCGCATTTTTTAAGCGCTTCTACAGCATTGCTTTTTTAATAACATTTTGTTCTCTTACTGTAGCACACTAAATTAAAAAAAAATTGAATCATAGAAATTTGTTCTGAATTATCCCTGATATATTAAGTAAATCATAGAAAATATTTCCAAAACACACAAACTTCAGAAATGAATAATTCTTTCTGTTATATATATATATATATATATATATATATATATATGAAGAAAAGGACAAGTTGAATTAGCAAGTAGTTATTGAACTATTTGAACTTTAATCAATTTTTATTTCTTATTAAAGCACACATTTTAATCCGAGGTGACAAGTAATTAAAGAGACACTTACATAGCACAATGAACTTTTAAAATTGCACGAGTCCCATAATAATAAATTAAAAAACAATTTACTGAAAAATCATTAATAATAAGTTAAATTTAATTGAAATTTTGCATAATCACTAATTCCAGCGAATCAGCTAATCGACAAAGCTATAAAGTATAGATGATACAAGACTTACAGGACTTAAAAAAAAAATTAATAAATATAAAGTTTTATTGAATTCTTTGTAAATGAGTATCACCTGATAAATACATATAAAGAGAAGAATGCGGTAAACCTAATTATGTCGCACATAAAAGAAAATTGCTGAATAGAGATGTAACTTTAAAATGAGAACTGTGGAAAAAAATAAAGCAAAATAAACTGAGGAAATAAAGTAAGCACTAAAAGTAGAAAAAGTCAGCACTGTTCATTGAATGAATAAAACATATTCTATGTATGTTATTTTGCATATCAGGCATCTTGATGTAATTGGTTGAATTAAATGATATAATTATTGGGTATTTCCATTTTTAAAAAAATGCAGTGCTTATAAAAAAAATTGTAATTGAAGTAGGTAAGGAATTGTAGCTTCGCAAAACTCTTTTAGAGCAAATCCTTTATAAAATCCAGTAATTTTTAAATCCACCCTTAGTTTTTTTTCTCTTCCTATTAGAGGTTTAATCTATGAGTTGCATGTTCAATATAATTCATGTTAATATGCTGAATATTGCTTTTTTGATTACAAGTGTGATATAAAGTATTATTGTAGAGCACATTTTCATGTAGGAATTTAAAAATAATAATGTGAAAAATACTGTCAAGTTGATGTCTACTTTTTAAGTAAAGGTCAGGGGTCAATAATACGAATATCTCAAAAAGCTAAAGATAGAGTTGCTTTGAAAAATTTTAAATGACACACTAATGAAAATTTAGTAAAATATTGCAAACACAGTGCAGTGAATAGAAAATTTTCACAAATATTGTTTAAATAAACCAGGTGAAACTTTACAAAAATTCGAAACAGATATTAAAAAAATTATGAATAAAAACTTATTTCAGCCTTGAAAAAAAATCACACTGTGGGAGAAAGTTTAGTAGGATATATTACTGTCATAACAAAACAACTTATTGATTTCTCAAAAGGTTAAATGTCTGAAGTGTTTAATAATTTGAAATAAATCCTACAGTTTTTATCTTAGAAATGTAATTATGGATCTGATAATGAAACAAACCCTTGATCATTAGTGTTGCATCATGGCTGCTATAAATACCAAATCTAAACCCTGTGAATAAATGTAAGGGAAATGTAGGAAATAAAAAAACTCCTGTGCCATCCACTTTAAAAGATCTTGAATTTTGTTTATCCAGGGCTGGTATTTTCTGATCATAAATAAATTCCAGCATTTTCCATTCAGAATCCATTCGTAATTACTATGAACTGTAATTTGGATTAAAGAGATTCCAAACAAATATTGAATTTAGCTTTTTACTTCACAAACTAGAACCTGTATCATTTAGTCCAAGGTTTTTTATCTTAAAATTTTGTGCAAATGAATAAGAATATATTATATATATATGATTTTTTTGTGAAGCAGTGTTGTGGACAGAAAGGCACTTTGAAATTGTAAGTTCGTTTTATTATCTCCTGGGAGGAGGTATGATTTATTTACAAGAGGTGCAAACAAGACACATCCACCCACAGCGTGGCACAAAAGCAGAAATTCATTTATGCCTGTTCTTATATACCATATTTTCATAGGGAAATTATTTTTCATAGTGCTAATATACTATCAAGATTTTAATAGGGATTTCTCACATAAGTCGATTCTGATAAGGGAAACACAGGGATCTTTTAAAAAAATGTGCTAGCTGGATGTTTTTCTATCCCTTCATGCAGAGCATGTAAGTGCAAGTGTAAGCATTTTAAGTCTTGAGTTAATTAAATAGAATATTTCAGAATGAATTTAAAATGGGCTATAATAAGATAACAATATGGAAATTGTCTTGAGTTAATTAAATAGAATATTTCAGAATGAATTTAAAATGGGCTATAATAAGATAACAATATGGAAATTAATCTGGATTTAAATTAGATGTTACAAAATCATTATCCACATCCACACACACTCACATATAGCGTAATAACGAATTTTCTGATTAAAATCCACTACTATACCCGAAATGCAGTGTTCTTAATTAATGAATTAAAGATATAAAAATTATTTTATGAAATATTAGTAAATAAAACTTTTATGTAATAAAAAAATATAAATATTCTATTTAATTTAGTAAACAGAGGGTAATGGTATGTAATAGTAATATTTAAAGCATTATGCATAATAAAAGCAACGATTAAGCCTTTTTCATTGTAATCAACTTCGACAGGTTCGGTTTCATTAATTTTCAGTTGCAATCGTGGTCTATATTCATTTTCAATTGATAGCATAGATAAAATTTCAGTTTAACTCACCAAGATTTTATAGAATTGAAAAAGCACCAAAACTTTCAGCAAAATTCTAAGAAAAGCTTAAACATGTTTCACAATTAGTCTCAGAAGAGAAACAATATACAGTCAATGTGGTTTCCAATAATTTAAAGTAGTAGGAGCCAAAAAACGAATAAATAAATAAAAATATTATTACGAATTTGCAATATTACTTTTTCTGTGATGATAATTTAATAGATATCTCTAGTTTTATTGATGTGAAGTCAATGAACTTGGTCTTAACACCCATTTGACGACAAAATTGAAAATTCCCGAAACAGCTGGAATTTTGGCAATACATCGATTAGGAAAGAAGATAGATATTTTTCGAAATACATCTTTGCCCTGTCATGGAAACTACAAAAATTGGCGAGACAGAGATGAAATTAGTCAATAGTGAGTCTACAATCGATTTCAGCTTAAAACAGTAAACAGTTTAGAATAGTAGACGACTATTCAACAGGCGTGAGTAGTAAAACAAAATCTCTCTACTGTGAGTCTTCTCAGAGCACCTTGTGTTGTTACTGTGTTTTTTTATGGACTTGTATTATGTTACTGTTTATTATGATTGTTGTTCTGGTGTACACTTCAACTGTGTATTTTATTATGTGTGTTGCGTAGAGAAAAAAAGCATAATTATTTGCTAATGGGATTTCTGGATTTTTTTACTATCATGCAGCAAACGAACAGATTTTGGACAGATTTACATAATAGTTTGTATAATATCAATATTTTTTATAATAAAATGTTAAAAGTGGTGCAAATTACCATTAATTAAATCTTTAGTTCAAAAATTTTAGTGTCAAAAATAAAATAAGGTGCGTTTAGTGGCAAATATCTCATGTGTTGAAACAATAACTTTAAAGCAATATCTAGACAAAATTTCAAATTCTGAGAAAGAATTCACATTTTTGTTCCAAGTTATGCACTTCAGTGCAAATCAAATAATAAAAAAAATAAAGTAAAATCGTTTTTATTTTATTATTTGTTTAGGGTGTAAAACTGAGTTAAACAAATAAGAAGAGACAGAAACAAATTTTTAATGTAAAGACTAGTTAATTCTTTATTTGAAATGTAGCACTTACTGTTGATAACATTAAAATCTATAAAATCATATTACTGTACATTTATCAATAGAGCATTCACATAATCCCGTCTTTAATAACTCTAAACCAATAAAAGAAATATATTAAAAAAACAAAATGACAAAAAACTATACATTGAAAAATATATTTGTTCAGATCAAAGAAGAAAAATGAGACCAAACACATGATTTTTGACACTTAAGGTTCAGGCCTAAAAAAACAATGATTTAAAAAAATTTAATTTTATGCATGTAAAACACATATATAGTGTTTGCAAATACTCTAACATTATTACAAATGTGCAAGGTTGCAATACAAAGGAAAGTTTTATAACAGTTTGAACTTTCAAAAGGTCGCTCTATGCATTGCAAGTAATTAACATTGTTGGCAGTTTTAGAAATAATTTGAAGACAAAATTTGTTTAGAAATAATTTGAAATAAAAATGATATAAATAATGAATATTTAATAAAACTTAAAAAAACTATAAGATAGAGTACAAATAAAAAAACTTAATCTTCCATGTCACCGAATAAAAAAGTTTCATTTGACCACAGTTCTACATGAAAATTCCACACTTATACATGAATGAATAATATCTTTATGTTTCCAAAAAGAACTTTGCCATATTCACAACTGCAGATGAAAATATATTCATATATAATCAAAATGAAAAAGTGCTTTATCAAAAATGATTACATTAAATTAAGATGTTTTTTTTTTCAAGCTAAATTATACCACAGACTATTAGAGACAAATTTTATTATTCTGAAGCGCTCTCATAACTTTTGCAGGTCTTTGTTTCTAAAAATTTTAGTAAATGAAATAACTATAATTGAATTGAATCATATAAAACATCTGAATGAGACAAGAACATGAAAATAAAATTTACATTAATTGATGAATGATTTTTAAAAAAAATATTTGTATAGTTTTGATTATTGTTAAAACATTCATATGGAACACATTATAATAAGAATGTTTGTATTAAAAAAACAAAAAACTGAAAGTCATTACTGCTGTATAAATGAAAAAATAACATATTAGTTGGAGAAGAGAGATTAGATTTTGATTTGAAGAAAGTATCCTTTTACAACATTCAGAAAGTTTAAATTAAATTTGAAATTAAATTTTGATTCTTAAATCTTTCCACTAATAGAAATTCTTGAAATTCTCAATAAAATCATTTCCATGATAATAAGGAATGGAATTGGAATTCCGCATACATTTATCTATATAAATAAAAATGAATGTTTGTCTGCAAGTCTCTTACACCTTCCTAAACCTTTCATCTTATTGCGATGAAATTTGGTCAGCTTATCGCTTGCATCTACGGTTGATTACATACAATTATCATAGTAAAATCTAATACAAATAATAAAAATTCGGATCTCAACTGCATCTGTTTACATGGTATTGATTAGTTTCCATAGAAATCGCCGAGGAGATACAATAGATTCAGTAAAAATGCTAAATCCAAGTTAAAGGTTAATATTGTATAGCTATTGAACAAAAAAAAATTCTCTATACACTCTCTCTCTCTTGCCATAAATATTCTCTAAAATGGTTTAAAAAATTAGTACAGTAGCAAAATGTGGCAATTTTTTATAACTAAAAACAGTAAGCAATTTTAACAATTTAAGTAATAAAAACAATAAATAAAACCAAGAAAAAATGTAACACATATATTTTAATAAATAAATAGTATAAGATTGCCTGAATACAATAACGCAATAAAACCTCAAAAAAATTATTTCTAACCTAATCAAAGTTTTTTTCAAATGATAATTTTTTTAGATGCATTTCTTTCAATTAAATACACTGTAATGAAATTAATCTCTTCTGTGCCTCATTATTTAAACTCAAAAAACATCATTTTTTTTTATCAGGACAATGAAGTCAAGGACACTGTTCGAAACTGGTTTCAGTCAAACTACTTCTATTAACAGTTATCCAAAGTTTTTAGAACAAATAGGAAAAGCACTTCTGTACTTTTTTTGATAATTATTTTATATAAAAATAACTTAATCCATTCAATTTTATGGCATCTATTTTACTTCCATTTGATCCAAAATTATAAATTCAAATTATTAATGACATTTTAAAATTATATCTATAGAAAATTCAAGGACTGAATAAAAAATTCAAATTGCCAATAAATATGAACTTAAAGAAGTAAGTGAAATGAATATGGATTTAAAGTAATGCTAAATCTCACAGTAAAATCACTATGAAAATTAACCAAAAGGTTAAATATTTTCTCTGATAGAACAATAAAAATATCAATTTCAAAATTTTAAGTTTAAAATTTTAAGAGATTAAAATTTAATAAGATTTAAAATTTCAAAAAACGAAAATAATTTTTTCAACAGAAATTAAATTTATCTTTCAATTTTTCTTTATGCTGGCAAAAACCTCAAAGTGGAATTTAATTTAAAAATCAGTGACAATGACTATTAAAATAGCTTTAAAATAAAACTAACTTTTTATTTTATTAAATTCATATTTAAACCATAATCATTCAAAAAAAAAAAAAAAAAAGACGAATTACAGATTTAAAAATTTCTGCCAAGAATGTGAGACTAATAGAAGTACTGCAAAATGCAGCAAACTTTCAACCAAATATGCAACCTGCTTTGTTTAAAACGTGGCTCTTCAGGAAAAACTAACATTCTACTTCCTCTATAACTACACCTCCTGTACATGAATGTAACAAACATGTATTCAACTGTAGTTATACAAATTGTGCACTCTGGAAATAGGAATGTAAAAATAGTTAATGTGCTTGGTCAATTGACTACAGTATAGATTAAGTGCAAACTATAAATAGTGATTTAGAGAGACAAGAGAGAACAAGGAAGAAGGAAAAGAAAAAAAAAAAGGAGCAAAAACTAGCAAACTAAAATTCTTCACCTTATACCATCCAGGAAAAAAAATAATAAAAACACATTTTTATATACAATTCATAACATCAATATACATAGTGTAAAGATATAATTCATGGTACTTATTCCATGGAAATACATGCTTCATAAATAAAACTGATGAAAATACGAATGACAATTAGTTTTGATGCAAAGCATGATTAATTTTGAAAATCATTTGTTTAAAAATATTGACTTTGGATTAAAATGATAGCACCTAATAAAATGTTAAAATCCTATTTTCTATAAAACAGTGCAATAATACATTCCATAAGAGACAATGCTCTGCTACAAAAGTTGCACATCAGTAACTATGGGACACGTATAAGTTGCTTAATAATGTCTACCATTTGCACGGATGAATGAATTGAACACTTTGATGAAACATCACATCACATTTCTATGTTCATGATATGAAAGAGGACATACAAGCCCACACATAGGTAAATTGAGAGTGCATTTACAGATATTTACACAACAACAGACTGAAAGAGGGAATATTTTTGCAAAGGAATAAAGAAAATCATCTTAAAATCTAAATATATTTACTTAAATTATAAACAATTATTTAAGAACAGAGTACAAATCAAAGAATTAATATTTTATTCAAAGTTAAAAATTAGGCATGTTTAATTCTAATAAATAAATAATATCTGAGAGAATAACTCTTTTTAAAATTTATTTTTGATTAAAATATTAACAAGCCTATTTTAATTTATACAAATAAGTTAAAAGTTTGTATTAGTTCACAATTTATGAATGAAAATATTTGCAAGATATAAATTGCACAGATGAAATGTTTTGAATGGATGATTCTTTTCTTACAAAAAATTTTATTTCATAACTTGTAGGGTTTCATTTTTTTCTGCAAATTAAAAAATTGTATTTATTACTTAATTTTTTTCTCTGAATGACTTTTATTTAGTGGTTTAGAAAAAGGTTAACTAATCTTTATTATTAATTAAAGAAATTTTTAATAATTACAATCTCATATAACATGCATAATTAGTCCAAAAATATTAAGCAGACAGAATAAAAGTAAAATTAAAATAAAAACCCACCAAAGTTAAAAGAATTTTGCTTATGAAAAATGCTATTAAAACATAATATATAGAATTTTACAGTGGAGCTATTAACAAGTCTTTTCAAAAAGTCAGTTCCAACGATTGGAAAAATTGTAATACTTAGCAACAAAAGGTTAAAGTAGCTAAAAGGTTTTATTTTATTGCATTAAAATAAAATTAATTACTGCAATAACATTTATAAAATTTTTTCATCATTATTGAAACATATGTGGAATTTAAACAGTTTTATGAGAACTATTTTTAAGAGTACAAATATGAAAATTAGCATAATTTTTCACTTTTTAATTTTGAATAATTTTTAAAATTTGTAAATTTAAAACATGGAAACATACAAAAGCCTATTTCAAAGAACTGCTCGGTGAACACTTTTTGTAACAACATATCAAAATGAGACTGACAATTAAAATAAATTATTCTAAAGAATGATACAAAACAGATATTTCAAAAAATACTATTAATATATTATTAAAATATATTAATTATCATTCGTTGTTAATACATACAGTTTCAAGATTCACTTTGTCACTATCACAGGGATACATCTCAAACCATTACTAAAAATCATTCTAATCCCTCAAATAATCAACATTTAAAAATAAGAGACTGGATTAATATTCATACATTAACATATCAGATGTATAAATTTAACAGAAGAAGCATTGAATAATAATATGTTATGTGATCTAAGGATGAGAAAATATAAAATAAGATAAAACTTTCATTTCCTTGAAAATTCAAAACTTGAAATCATAGATCTGAAGAAATTACAATACATTACATTAATCTTTTCAAAATGGTCATTCTTTAGAAACTTATAAATATAATTATCAATTTTTCACAAATTAAAAAAGATTACATAATCATCAAAAATATTCAAATGGGTAATTGGGCAATCACAGCAATTTCACACATAAATTTTAATTATTTATAATATAAGAATGAAATATTAAATTGACAGCATTATTACAAGGAAATAGACATTTGAATTATTATATTTTATTACGAATAATTCCATTATTTAAAATTTTTATTTCCTTTTAAAAGATTCACGTCATAATAAGGCAATAGTTCTAAGTCCTTTGTCCAAATCATAGAGGAAGGCAGCATATTTGTGGCAGAATCTCAACATTTAAACCAAAGAATTGCAAGATCAAATTCTATCAAAAGATATACCATGTATATGAGCCAGTTGTACAACAGATTTATCTGAATAAATGTACATTAAATTTATTGTCATTTATCCTCTTGCTGTTGTGAATCTATGAAAAGGAGAGAAATGTTCAGTGGTCACTCTTGACATTTCAACATTGTTCAAAATTATAAGGCTCATTCCAATATAGGTTCTTGTTAATTTGAAGTAAGACTAATAAGCCAATTAGTTGATTCTTACTCAAACCTTTTTAAAATTTTGTATCTCAACCAAAATTTTGAATTTTTAAATATGATGTCAAGATGTAACTTTGGAATTATTCTATAAATGTATTTTTTAGTAAAATTTTAATGTATCTTTCCTTTTTTGTTTTTGATTTTGGATTCTGCATTTAATTCCTTTCTATTCTTATGATGAATTCTTTACTCACTTCTGGGTGAGAAGGGGGGGAAAAAAGGTACGAGTGGTACAGACTAAAAAATACTACCAAAAAACTAACAACTGAATGTTTTAATACATACAAATTTATAATAAAAACCAACGGTTTTCTTGCAACTAAACTGAAATTTACAGGCTGTTTGAAAATTAATACAATAAACTTTCAAGGATGATATAATAAACGTAGAGAAATGAGTTTTGTCATTAAATGCATAATTACAAGTTAAGCCTTACGCTCTACAGTATGCTAAAATGTTTTTAAATGCTCTAAAGTACAAAATAAGTAATATATATTTCTTTAGTGATTTCCATTGATTCAGAACATCACTGTAATGAAGATAAACAAATATTCTGTTAAAATCACTGGATTCAGAATAAACAAGAATACTTATGACAATGTGGCAATAAGTATGTCAGATTTATTAGTAGCTAAGCTCTGTAGCTTTTATAAGTAAAGCTGTTAAGAAATTCTTAATTTGTCTTGGAAAAAAAAGCATTATTTGGAATTTTTATGTAAATTCTGCTAGGTATATTCTACTATGCTTGAAAGATTGCTGCATCAATTTTGAAACATTCTGTAAAAACTTCAAAATCATATTATATCAAAATAAATGATCAATTTACTGTGTGGATCACTGGACATCAAACGGCACTTAAAGGACTTGATGAAAAAGCTAGCTGCCTCTTCACATATGATATGTGATTTTTTAAACAGTGAAAAATTGAAATAATAATGTTACATAGGTTAACGATTCACCCAACGTCTCATAGTTTCTTCCCAATCAGTGTTGCAACCATCATCATCATCATCTGTTCGCACATAGCTTTCATCATCCGTTGTCAAGGAAGAATGATGTTGAAAGAGATCCAGATCCTATAAATGGAATTCAATACTGGACACTTTCTTGTGGACGGTGCTTTATGAGGTGATTAAAGTTTGAGTCTTATTTGGGGTGCAGGAAATGGTGCAGGACAAAAGATAATAAAAAAAAGGAAAAAATAATAAATATAAAGTTTGTTATGTGGGTAAAAATGATTAAAAAAAATACATGCATTTTATAAATCTGAAAAAATGTTCAGGTAAAAAAATTAAGGAAAAAAGGAGCATGCAACCAAATGGAATAAGAAAACAAAAACAAATTAAAATTAAATATTTTTAAGAAATAAAGCTAAAATAACTGTCAATGAAATGCAAAAATGGAATTTTCAGAAAAAGATTTAAGAAGTGCAATATAAAAAGATACATGTCAAGATATTTCATAGCAGAATAATAACCTTGGATTCTTATATAAAGACAGTAAATGGAAAAAAATATATGAAGGCAATAAGGGAAAAAAATTAACGAACTAAAATTTTGAACTATAGAGTACTAATATAATCAAAATATTTCAAATTATTTTATTGTGAAACAATTATTATTATTATGAATTAATTACATTTTTTAATGATATATATATTTATTAGCAAATTTTAAAGAAAAGACCCAATTTATATATTCACATTTTAATTTAGACCAGTAAGAGGCATTGGTTTCCACTGGTTCAGTTTTATACTTTATTCATTTTATGACTCAAACAAAAAGTAAAAATCGAAATATTTCAGGGGAAAAAAAAAATGAACGCTCAGAAGTCAACTTGTAGACGTTGGTCTAGCAAAAGAAAAAATAAAACTTAATACAAATAAAATTTATTAGAACATGCCTTTTCACTAAATATTATAGCAAAAAATTCTGAGGAGAAATACAAATAGTTATAAATGCAAATCAATCAGACTTACAGCTGAACTTCTTAAGAGTCATAAAAGAGAACTATTAAGAAGAAAAGTGAAAAAGATATTTGTAACTTAAATCTTTAAAAGGCCATCTAGATTATATTCTTCATGTATGTAATTCCATTCTGCACTTTAAATTATAGTATTTATACTTTAAATATAAATAAGTATTAGTTTTCATGGTATCAAGTACGCATCACAAAGTTTATTTAAAGATGCCAAATATAGGCCTATATGAAGATTTTAATATATATTAAATGATTAAATATCAAATTATGAAGCCATTGTTTATCCTTTAATTCATAATATCAAAATATTTAATTAGTTTTATTTATATATTTCAAAATACATATTTTACAAGTATATATTTTGAAATATATCTTTTCATTAAATGAAAATCTGTACTGAATGTAAATCTCGAAACATAGTAAGAATTAAAATGCCTTTCTTCTAATTTATGAGCAGGTAACAAAATATTGATAGGAGAAACTGGCTGTTCCATAAACCAGTTGATCAAATACAGTCAACCCAAAGAAATAACTAATAATCATTAATTTTTTAATAAGTAATGCCACATTTTATTTAAAATAGATTCATTTTCCATGAAATTTAAAAAATAATCACAATCTGATTAAATTAGGATTTTATTTATGCATTTCCCAATGCCTATAAAAATCTTCAACTAGAATGGAATTTAAAAAATAGTACTTTTCTACACAAATATTATTTTTATCAGAATCAAAAATAATAACTTGTAATTTACATCTTTTTGTTAACACAATATCAATTTAAAAGTTAGATAAGAGAACAAATATTTTTATCAACTGATATAATTAATTCCATTCTGATATCATTAATTCCATTCCATAATTAATTCCATATTATAATGATAATTCCATAATGATAATCCAATTACATTTCATCAAGTGTCAAACAATTTGTAATAAAAAAATCAATATTAGATACTTACTCTGGGATCATTATCATACAATTCCTGATTATCTTCTTCATGAATTTTATTTGAATCAAGATGGGAAGAATTATTACGTGCTTGTATTTCTTTTAGAAAATGGTTTTCTTGTGCTCTTTGGCGTTCTTCTCGCCAAAGAGTAACTCCACCTTCTAAACTCTCAACAGCACTTTCTTCCTCTGTTTCAAAATCTATATATTAAAATAAGCAAGAATAGCATTAAAAATAGTATTTAAGTTTTTAAAAATTAAAAAATTCAGTTTATGTTTAATGAATAGATTAAATGTGTCAGCCTTAATAATGTTTAAAAATTTGCATTACATAATACATAATGGCAGCTGAATTATAACATTTCTACTTAAATTATCATAAAATTACAAGAAAACAAATCCTCACAAAAATTACAAGTACAATATAATAATGAAGAGTTATTTTATTATAACTAATGAAGAGTTACTTTTTGAATATACATATATTGAAAAGTTTAAAGTTAAACAAACCATAATTTTAAAAACTGAAGTTTTCTGTAAATATTAACAAAAATGAAAAATTACCAATTACCTACTTAATTAAATTACCTACCTAAACCAATTATGACAATAATTGGTTTAGGTAGAAATTAAAATTTTATTAGAAAAAAATGCTGCCGATCAATTCATTTGAATTTTTTAGCGCTAATAAGGTATAATCTGGTGTTTTAATACACATAAAATATTTTTTCATATCTGATATTTATTATATTGAGCAGCATAAAGTGACAACAGAAATATTCACTTTAAAACATAAAATTGCGTATCTATTAATAAGGAAAGATGAAAATAAATAAATTGTCAGTCACAATAAATAAAAATAGCTTTAGTAAACAAAATGCCTTTCTTAAATTAAAAAATACTAAGGAATTATTTTTAACAAATAATGCAAGGATTTAAAGCATTCAATTTGAATCCTTTTATTCTGCATATAATTATGTCAAAAGATCCATTCATATCAAAAGAGCTCTATTAGAGAAATTTATATATGCAGGAAACTAAACAGGTCTAAAATTATTACAGCTTTAATATCTATCACAATTTGATATTTAAAAATAATTTTTTTGAGAAAATCTTATGCACTAACTTATTTATAAGACATTTAATTTAAATTAAATACAACTAATATTTATATTACATAACACATAATAGAAAACAATTTTAAAATTTTTACTTAAATTATCATCAAATTAGAAACCACATTTTTAGAAGAGCTACTAATTCAACATTATAACTAATAAATAGTTGCTTTTTTACTTATATATATGTGTGTGTGTTTTGAAAGTTATTCATATAGTCAAAAAATAATATAATTAAAACGACAAATTTAAACTCTGAAATGATGTAAAATATATTTTGTAAAATTTTCAATAAATTTTCTAATTAAAAATTTCTAAAAAAAATCATCAGAGGTGTATATCCTCTCCAGGTATAAATGACACAAATGTGGTAGCTGTAGATCAAATTATTTGTCCTGTAGAGTGCCAATATATATACACATATTTATCTTTGCTTTTAATAGGGATTTACCATCTTTGAAAATCAGTTTATAGACTGAAATTAAAGATTGCTAAAATTTTCAAAAGCATATTTTATGTTTTTTAATAGTAATTTTTAAAAAAATATTGATCGATATTAATTTTTGAATTTTAATATGATGTAAAAGTTTTAGCTTGTATTGGGTAATATTTTCAGAAGATATCAAGGCAAAACACAGAATTTCGCTATAGCAGTTAATTATCTAAAAGAAATTTTCTTTAAAATACAATAAACTAATGACATTCTTTATAAATTTAAGTTACTTTATTAAAAATTAGAAGCTTTACCAGAGCTAGTTTTTATAAATAATACTTAAGAATTAATACAGAAATTACATTATTACCTCGACTACTACTTAATACTTTGCTGTCACAATTTCCATCTTCATCTTCAGAGCCTACAATACAGAGAAAAAAAGATAAATTAAAAATACTCATTAAAAATTGTAAAATAATATCTATAATTTCTTCCTTAAAATAAATAACCCATTAAGTGCCAATGTTTTATATATTTTCATTCTAAAATAATTTTAGTAGCAAGGTAGATTACCACCTAAAACAAACTAAACAGTGTCTTGGAGGTAATTATTAAATTAAAAGAAGTTTGATCAAATTCTGAAAATATAAACAAATAAGAAAGGAGGAAAAAGAATACCCGAGTTTAATTCTCGTACTAAAGAAGACATAGCATTTGTAACAGAATCTGCAGCTACCAGCAGATCATTCCTAAGACTCCTAGTACTTCCTGATTGGTCGTAAGCCATCATGGCATTGTTAGGAACTCCTCCAGAGCTCTCAGAAGTTGGAGGATTGGTATCAGGAGTCGTGGGAGCGCTGCGGGATGAAGACACAGGATAAGGAGTTGATAAAGGTGGAGATTTGGATGTTGCAGAACGAGGAGAACTATTTGGAGTTGATCGAGGAGATGTCTGATGATTCTGAAAATTTAGTTTTGCTATAAATTTGGCTAATTCCACAAAGCAATAAAAGTATTTAAAAAAGACAATTTAAAAATTATTCATAATATAAATTTTATCCTATCGCAAATATTAGTTACATTTTATTTATATTAAAAGGTTTTAAAGTGATCAACAGTAATTAAGTAATTCAGCTACTCAAATTACATTCCCATACACTGGAAAACGCTCCATTCTTCAATTCTGGGTTTGTTAACAAGACAAGCAGTAAATATAAAATATAATTTACAAGCTTTTAATAGAACTCTTACACTTTGCTGACATAAATATGACAGAACAGTATTATTTTGATACTTTAGAAACAATACCAATTATTTATGAGTTAGTTACTTCATTAGATTTTTGTAATTTTAAATTATAAATATTAGTCTTAAACTCCTGAAAATACATCTTTTTCCAATTGTATATCCTGTGACTCCTCCACAATATGATAAAACTAAATATGAAAATGTGTTTAAAATGTCTCCAATGAAATTTTTAAATAATGTTTTAATGGAAACAATACATTATAATTGTTCTTTTGCTTAAGCCTTTCCCTGAATTCTTTTTTTTTTCCCTTATCAGATCTACCATCATAACAACAAACTTACAGAAGTAAAAAGTTAAGTGCAAAACATAATAAGTGAACTCAATCTTTAAAAAAAATATCATGCCTACTTTGAGCATTTTCATCAGTGCCTCCAACTGGACCATTAGTTCTCTTCGGCTTTCTTGCAAAGTGGATAAATGACTTTCTAATTCTTCTTTTCTTTGTCTAAGAGCTCGTAATTCATTTAATAAGGTAGGATTCTGTTCATTTTGCATCACAGCATCTTCTTGCTCTTGTTGCTTTCTTAACCTCACAATTTCTCTCATAATTTCCCTAATGAGAAAATAAGAAAGTAAATTATAAAAGCTAGTTTATCATGTATTTGAAGAATAACCACTAGATAAATAGTTTAAAACTCACCTATTTTTTGCCTCTAACTGAGCAATCAAATCTCGTTGTCTAGTTGTATCCATATTTAAACTCAAATCAGATGGACTTCTCATCTAAGAAATATTTTACAATCTTATAAAATGAAAAATAAATGCAACACAATTTTTTTCTCATGAATATGAATATAGAATATTAGCTCTCTATTAAAATTTATTAAATTTGAGACCAAAAGTGGACTATTTTGGAATTAGACACACAAAGCAAACTCCACAATCAAAAATAAGGCTGCATATTATATATCTTGTTATATAAAAAAATCTTGCAAATAAAAATAAATGGAAATTCAGCCAACTTTAAAATAATATACTTTATGTTTAAACCGATTAATTGTTACATTAACATAACTATCCCTATTACCGCCCATTTCAAGGCAATTAGATGGAGCCTCTTAATTATAAATTCAAAATTTCCAGTAATTTGTCAATTTAACTGAAAATTATAAATTACAAATGCAACAAAAACATAAACTTAACTAATTAATATTTATTCATAAAGACGGGCAATACTTTCAGATGGAAATGGAATAATTCTCATATTTTTTAGGAGTTTAAACTAGAAATAGGTTAATATCAATATTGATTTCACAACACTTATCTGTTGAATTAATATTTTCAAGTTGACTGGTGTTAAATCTTAGCAGAAATTACAAATTTCTGACACAACATTGGAGCTGTTCATATTATATTATATATATATATATATATGATATTAAAGATATCTTTTCTATCATAATATCTTGTGGTAGTAGATTTTTCATTAAATCTGCTACGCAAGATATTATTATGGAAAAGAAAGCCAATACACAAAAAGAACTATGTTCAAATCTTTACATTTAATAGACAATTTTATTTTAAAATCATGACATCTATTATTGTAAATATCTAATTAAAAACATCCAACACTTACTGTACTTCTGGTATCTGCTAATCGTGCAGCATATCTAGCGATTAATCTATGTTCATCATCGCCCCGATTCGACTCTAAGCTGTGATAAAGAAATAATAATAAAAAATGAATAAATTGTAGTTATATAAGAACACCCACAATTTTTTTGAACAAGAAAAGAAATTCCTTAAAATATTATTAAAATTTATTTCAAAGAAGGAATTATGTGCTGATTTATTACTAGCCTCTTTTCATGAAGTATATTAAAGAATTATGAAAAACTTATCAAATTAACATGCCAAGAGTCATAGCCACTTGATAGTAACAAATTAGATTTCACAATGTTTAATAGTTACTACTATGCACGGTGTGACAAAGAAATAAACAGATAACAAGATAATTCACATATTATTATGGATACACAACAGTTATTGGTTATTCCTAGCAATATAAAACTGATATTTATAAAAAAATATGCAAGTTAAGTAAATTATCTGCTTATATACGTGAGATAATTCATTATTAATATAATAGAGAATATTCCAGATATGCAAAGACTTGGTAATATATTTTTATGATTATTTCATAGAGATATGGATACTTTAATTTATTAAAATAATTGAATCGATTAATTTTCAATCTTAAACAAGAAAATAACCTTTTTATTCTAAGGTTAAAGAATAATGTAATATAAATTGTAGACTATAAATTACAGACCATAACCTGTTTTATAAATTTTTACATAATACGGTACAGCATAAACTTAATTCCATTTATAGATTTTTTAACCTCTTAAGTACTCCTCATACTTTTCTTTAACTAGAATAAAAACTTTAATAATTTATTTATACAACTTTTTGAGATTCTAAGATTTTTTAGAATTATTACAATATTTGGTTTAAAAATTGTGCATCATGAGGTCTATATGTTTCATTAAAAGGTGTTCTCAGATTAGAATCATGAAATAGCATTTTTAAAGAATGTCGAAACAAAATAAAATGGATAAAATCTCCTCTCCTACCTTCTTGTAGTTGATCTACCATCTAATGAAGACATATCAAAAGAATTATTAGCTACATCATGAAAACCATTGTGACTGGGAATGGGAGAAGGAGGCCTAAAATATGGCAAATAAGTTGTCTTATTCACAAAATATTTAAAGTGATTTGTAAAATATCATAAACAAAACAATTGTGAAAGCATTAAATTATGCACACACAACTATTATTCAATTCAGCAAGTATTTTATTTTTGTAAACTAGATTTAATCTGTTTTCTAAAAAAAAATTATAGAAACAGAATACAGTATGCAAATTTCTTGCACATTAAAATTTTTTTAAAAGGAAGGATGAACATTTATTTGATTATAGTTTAGGAAAAGAATGAGTGAAGAAAACTTTGGATTTTCAGAATGACCAATATTTTTATAGTTTGCATTCTTATAAATATATATAAATTTGAAAATCATTGCATATCCGATCTAGTTCTGTTATCAGATGTTTAATGAATTACAATGAAAAAAATACAATATACAAACAAAAAAAGTATTGTAAATATTATACAAATTTCTAATTTATAATATACATTTATAATATAATTATAATGATTACAAAATAACTTCATGAAATGGCTTAACTTAAATTACATAAAGAGCTATTTTTCTTTTACTAAATCATTAATTGAACCAATGAACAATTTACAAATAAACTTTGTAATTATAAATAATATACATTGTATATTATAAATACTACACAATCCGATATTACTGAAAGAAGTAAAATCAAGAAAAATGCAAAAAGAACACTAGATTTATAGATTTATTTTGTAGCATACTTAAACACCCAATCTTTTTACTTTATGATTTTTAGTCATTAAAATCACAATTAAGAAACTGATTAAATTTGAAATTACTTTGTCCATTTCTTTGTTTGTATTAAGAATGAACTGTGGAATTGATAGTGCAATTTTAAAATTACTAAAAATTGATGAATTTTTAAAAGACTTAATGTTAATATAAGATGAAGGGGAAAATATTCAATTCTGTCTCTATTTAGAGACAAAATAGGCTTCATCAAAAGATTTAGGAGTTATTTTATTTGTCAAAACAGAAATGAAAAAAAAAAAAAAAAACTTCAAAGAAATGAATTTGAATCATAAAGCTTCAATTAGTATTCATAGATAATCAAACAAGCAGATGATAATTAAAAATTTCTTTTTCAAAACTGGTGCCAATTTGAATATCATATAAAATAAGAAGTAAATAATATGTCGCAAAGATAAAGATTTTTCTCACTTATATGGAAGCTTTTTATTAGAAATTTAACTAGTTCTTTTATTTCAACACAATTAATATATTAGTACTTGCTTCAAAATTATTATTAAGAATTGCATAAAATTAACATAAATTTAATATTCTAAATGTTAATCTATTTTTTTTATTGAAATGTCGATCACACATATTAATATGAATTTTTATGTCAATTCATGAAAAATGTATAAAGAGTGCTTTTTCCTGCTTTAAATGTTAAATAATATTCAAAATAATGATATAATTACACATACACAATATGTTGTAAATTCAAAGTCTTTTCAGGCTCTTCAGGAAACCTAGGAATTGAGCTGGTCTGTTTCTCTGGTACACATCGGAAAGACTTTTTCAGAGAATGACCTAATTGCTTACTTGGGGATTTCTACAATAATTTTAAAAAATAATTTATAAAAACCCTCTGAATAGTATGTATGAAAGTAAGAGAAAAATTTAAATATGAGAAACTTGCATAATAAGTGTATTCCTTCATTTCATGCTGACTAGTATGATTCCCAGAAACTCGCCCTCTCCAAAAACAATCTTGGCACAACTGATAATTATAACACTTTTGGCATCTATATCTGAATCCCAAAAATGCTTCTCGATTGCAGCCATCACACTGAACAGGATGAAGAACTAAAGAACAAATTACATTTTTTTGTTACCTTGCTTTAATGATACAATTTATATTCTTAAATGTTATGATATAATCAATAAATGGATAAATCTTTAATAGAAACTGGAAAGTAATGATAGATATAAGACAGATATCCCTAAGCAGACAAATCTGTTATGAAATTTCAATTATACAGTATGCTAATTTTATATCAAATTAAAGCCAAAGTAGCTATGCATGTATATATGTTATGTTTCATATTTTCTTCTAAACAACTGGGTTAATTTCACCCAAACATTGTATACTTATTCTTTGGAATAACAGAGAGAATATCGTCAACTTTTTATAGAGCAAAATTTAATTAATTATTAATTTAATTAGAAATCAATTTAAATTTTGCTGGGTTTTTTTAAAAAGTAATTTGGAACAAATTATTTTTAAAAAATATTTTAATACTATCATTAAATTGAAAATTTTACTTTTACGGATGATAAATTATTTTCGAATAATTTTTTATTCTTTTTTTACAATTTAATGCAAATGATATTCTGATTTATTGTATCGATATTCCTTAACAATTTGGTTACATATCTTTCAGGTTTTTTATATTTTTTATTTTATTTAAATAGTTATTTAATAGTGTCTAAAAAATAAAAGAAAGAACTGACATTCTCTTCATTTTCAAAGGACTGAAAGTGGCCAGGCTAAAGGGTAGTTAATGAAATCATAGGGTATAATAAAAAGAATGCTTCATGCATTATATTTATGCAAAATTAATTTTTACATAAAGAACACAGATATTAAAATACTAAGAGCTTGTAAAAAATCTTTTTTTTTTACACAACAGATAGCCAGCACAATCCAAAAGGATGAATAGCAATGTAATAAGTTATTATTGAAGTATTGATAATGAAATAATTCAAGTAACAATAACAACAAAAATTTCATGGTAAGTTTGTAATAAAAGTGTTTACAAATAAAGAACTGCGTTTATCATATATATAACAAGAATTAATCATTTTGTTGATGAGAGATGATACAGAAATTTACCATTTTCCACACTGGCAAGCCTATGAAGTAATGGTAACCAAACTAGACAAGGAGGAGCAGGATCTGACATGATGATATCCAAAAAATCATTTACAGTCACTTTGTTTTGCTTTAAAAAAACAAATTAAAACAACCAGAATGATTAACTGATTTATTGCAAGCTTGATTAAAATTAGTGGATTATGAAAAAAAAAATTAGAAGCAATACAGAATTTAAAAACAAAGGTTTGCTCTTTCTTTTAATTAGTCAGAACTGAGTATGCATCCCCCCCCTCCATTTCTCTAATGCAGATAAAATAAGTGTTATCAATTTTAAAGCAGAAGTTATGTAAAAAAGCAAAGAATACTAGTTTCACAATAGTAAATAAACAGAGCATTTAAAAATCATAGTGATACAATTAGTAAATTATCAAAAGCAATAAACAATCAAAACAACAAAGAAGTAAAATTCTTAAAAATTTCCTCACTACATTTTAAATTGCTATAAAAACATTAAAAAACTCAAAATTAAAACTATTAGTAGAGCCAATAATTTTGTTTTATCCTTCAAACTACTTCAAATTGAAATTCTAAACTAACTGTCTCTCATCTTCAAAAGAATAAAATATTTTCTGACAGTAAGTAATATTTTATAGCAAACTTGGAATTTAAAATCGTACAGAATTTTCTTTAAAGTAGTATTATAAATATCAAAGCAATATAGTTAAATTTATAAATACTAAATACATAATTCAAGATGTAAAATATACCAACATAATTTATATTTAGTGACTTTGACTGTTTAAAAAAAATGAAAAATATTATACATACACTAGCCATTAAATTACAAACCTATGCATAAATTCTCTTTAGCAATGTAACCATGCAAAACCTGTTAATTATGTGGATGAAACAATACAAAAATGCTAGCTCAAATAATATTCACTGGCCTATGAAATTCTTGAAGTTTTGTACACAAAATATGTATATATATTAAATTAAGTAATATTGAACTTTCAATAAAATCAGATATATAATAAATGCACTATAACCATACAAGAGGAAAGGGAAAAGCAATAATAGTAGAAATACAGAATTTTGAACAGAAGTCATTAAAATTAATTTGAAAAATTGTTGATTCCTAATTATAAATACACATATCCCATTCTTAAATTTGAAGTGAAAATCAATTTCAATATTAATTCCTGACTGACAAATGGCACAGTTCTATTTCTTTTGTTTGCTGATATGAAAGTTTCCCATTGATGTCTACCTACAGTTATATCTTGAACTCAGTTTATTTTTATACACCAATCTGATGATTTTAATTAATCGTTTCATTTAAATTAATTGAAAATTTCCTGAGTATAATTAAAAATATGACTTTATTGAAATAATTAACAATCCAATTAAAAATAAATGCTAGGTAACTTTATAAATATAAAATAAAATACATTGGTGTTTTATTATGAAAATAAAATAAACAGCGAAACATATGTTTCCTTGTGTTTAAAAGAAATGCATGCAATGCAATTGATGGCAACTTATTTATAACACAAAAAAATTATTACTCTTGATATATATTTATTAATTTCTGTGAATTGTCTGCTTTTAACTTTTTCTTAAAAATATTCAAAAAAAAAATATTAATGTACATTGGTAATAATATAATAGTTTGCATTCTTGTTATTTTGTCATGATGCATCTTCTTATTTACGCATACATGTCAGATAAATGTAGAAATGAACAATTTAGTCTCTGATCCAATGTGCAAATCTTTTTGAAATACAATATAATTAAAAAAATGCAGATTAATAAAAATTATGTAGAAATAAACGTGCAATTTAGAAGCTGAAATAAAAAAAAAAACATAAAAAGTAGAGGAAGTAATGAGAAGAATACAAAAGTTATTTATGAAGTTCGACCATTTACTAACATACTTCAAAATGACTGAAAAAAGTTAAGATACCCCATCAATGATCATAGAAGGAAGATTATCACGATAGCCAAAAGTAGGAGATTCATGAACTGAACACGGAACTTGTAAAATTTCTCTCAGGAAGTCTGCAAATTTACTTTGAACCAAAAGCCCATTACCGTCACAGATAAGAGAAAATATGTCTGAAAAGAAATAGAAAATTTAGCTAATCTAAGAACACCTTCAAAAAAATTAATGACATAAGTTATGAAAAAAAAATATATAAACACTTTTAATATAACACTCTATGACAACATAAAAAATAATGACATACATCTAAGTTTGTCCATCAATTTCCCAGAGCACATAGTAGCTAAGGCAATTTTTATAGAAAAGACTCTAACTTTACCAGTTTCTTCCCTGAAAAAAAATTACATAATATTATGAAAGAAAAGTTCAAAAACATTTCAACATGTTTTTTAAGCATGCATATAAACAAAGGGAAAAAAAAAACATTATTACAAATTATTGAAATGTTAAATAAATTCTTGCAGGGTTTTTTTTTTTTTTGAAAATTAATGCTGTATTAAAAAAAATGTGTTATTAGAAAAAACGTGTTATTGTCCATGGCTAGCCACTGCTTTCCCCCAGCTTTCTGGCAGTATTTGAATTTGAATTCCACGGAAAAACGACATGTTTTTTGAGGCTATCTAAGAGTCGACCCAATTTTTGGCATCGTCACAAGAACGGAACAGCTGTTCAGCCAGGCAATGTGTTATCGACCCGAACAAGTAGTAATCGCAAGGGCCAATGTCTGGTGAATATTGACGGTGGAGTAGGATTACCAATTAAGCGTTTCCAATTAGGGTTTTAGCGGTTTGCAACATGTGGCAGAAGGTTATTATGCTGTAAAATGATATTGTTGTGCCTCTGCTCGTATAGCGACCATTTTTCCTTCAATGATTGGCTTAATCACTCAAATTGTATGTAGCGATCCCCTAAAATGGTTTCATTTGATTTGAGTAGCTCAAAATAAATTGTAACCAGCCATTAGAGGCTTGGAACCATGGCTATTCGGACTTACTGAAAATGATGATGCATAGCCATCTTTAGTTTAGTTTAGTTATATTAACGTCCCGCTGTAAAGCAACACTAGGGCTATTTGGGGACGGACCTCGTAATTTTGAGCCACGGTCAGATGACGAGGGCGACACCTGAACTGCCACTCCCCTCTCCACACCACACCAGCGGGAGATGCATAGCCGGGCTTCTACGCTTAAAGTTATCGCAGTGTATCCATTTTTCATCGCCAGTTACGATACGAGGCAAAAATAATTTCTTTTCTGTTGTTGAAGCAGCTGTTCACATTTGAAAAGACGCTGTACGCGTCTCTCGGTTTCAAATCGTACGGCAAGCAATGGCCTTGCTTTTGAATCATTCCCAATGCTTTCAATCGTTTCGAAACTGTTGTGTGATCTTTAAAAGATTTTGTACGTTTTAAGCTACCATTTGATATCAGTCTTCATGAAGTATTCATATTGTTCGTCTTCAAACTTCTTCGATGCGCCAGAACATTCTTTATCCTTAAAACCAAATCATTATTTTTAAAGCCTCTAAACCAACCTCTACAAGTTGTTTCAAATAGAACATGATCGCCGTAAGTCTCAAGATAAATTCTGTGACCTTCAACTACATATTTTTTTTTTTAAATATTAAAGTGCAGTAAAATTCCTCGCAAATACAAAATAAATATATAATTTTTTTTTGGCACAAAATTTGACATATTTAACGCGATGAAAATTAATGTTGTTTTCACTTCCGCGAAATAACATACACTGATTTTCCAGCTTGCTTATAGTACTGGTAAACAGATGCAAAAAGCTAACGCAATCAGTTCCGGTAACGCCATCCGCTAGAAAACAGCAAGAACTTGTTCAACTACCCAAAATATCATTTGAAATTATAGAATAAATCATATAAAATATACAAAATTATAAAATATATTTATTTTAGTTATTTGTTAGCAGTGACCATTAATAAAAACAAATTAATTAAAATATCCAACAGAAACCAAATCTAATAAATTATTTTCTATTAAAAGATTGAATTGCCTACTAATATGCTTTTATGCATTCTAATAGATTTCTTGAACCTTGGACTATCGAATTATTTCATCTAAATTTTGCCTAAAAATTGTTTTTTAAAGCAACACATTCCAGTAGCAAAATTTGAGAGAGAGAGAAAGAGTAATTTCTTAAATTGCACATTTTACTCAAAATCAACCTTCAGATATTTTTTTCCAAAATTTATAGCAATTACTAATAATTCATTACATAAACTTTCTATTTTAAAATAATAAAAGGTGTTCTTTGAGGTTCTGCACCAATTCTGTAATCATTTAAATCAACAACAAAAAACACCTTTATATAAAGACTTTCAAATAGACCTACATTAAATATAGTCTGTGAGTAAATCTGTGGTTCAGAGCCTATGTTACTTTTTTACGTGCCACCCCTCGGGTTTACTTGGCGATTTTCTAGATTACGCCAAAATAATAGGTTTAATTTCTGATTATCAAACTATGCAAAAACACAGCCTTTATTATATACAAAAAAACCAAAATTTCGCCAAGATTGATACAATCATAACGATTTTCAGATTATACCAAGATAGACGATGCCGAGTTACCAAAATTGGCGAAAGCAAGCAACTTTTTTTTTTTTTTTTTTTTTTTTTTTTTGCGATGCTAGTCGTAAAAATAGGTACATAAATAACAGATTTGTTTCTGTTATTAGATGTATTAAAATAGCAAGTTAATGTATATAATCTTTCCGAAACAGAAATGTCTATTACACTCATTATAATTTTAGCCAAAAAAATTAAATATCTAAACTATTGCACTAAAACTTGGTCCGAATGTACCTATAACTTAATATTTTATCAGCAAATGGTCCTATAATTTTTTTCTTCATAAAATTAATTACAATTATTCTAAGAATCATTTTATCAATACATTAAACCAGTCACACAAGCAGAAAATCAGAAATTAAGCATCAAAACAGTTTAAATAACTTTCTTACTAACTCAACGATCCTTTTGATGATTCCTTCTCATTGAATTCAGCACTCAAAATTCACTATTCTTAAGAATTCTCTAATTTTAACTGTTATTCATTAAAGATTATTTTAAAATGTAAAGTGACAGGAAATGTTTCAAAATAATTCCTTTTTAAAAATTATGATTAAAAGTAGATTATTTATATATAACCAAATTAGGTTTGCCAAGAAACATTACATTTAAAAAGTGTGTCTCATATATTTGAGGTTTAGGCGTAAAGTGGGTAGAAGATTCTCCCACATTATGATGACTAAACCATGGAGATGTAATATTTCAGGATGAAATATCTTTACTGATGAATTTATCTACAATAATAATAAAAATGTTTATGTGTGTGATGGGACTCTACAGGCAGGCCATTTAAGTTTCAACTATCAAATTTGGAACATGTTATACATTGGAGGTTATAAATGAGCATTTTAAAGCGAATTTTTTTTAAAAAAATATTAAAATTTAATCATATTTTCATTTATTTTATAGCCAGATTTTCAACAACAGATTATGCTATTACCTTGAAGTTTAAATCGTTTTCTTTGTTTCATTTCTATCGGATTAGAAGATTTTATTTTTTTTTTAATTTTAAAGAACTAATGAAAAATGACATTGTTCAATATGTACGAGTAGTTTAAGATAATACTTGTAATTTAGAAGACCGATAAGAAAGTGAAGTATGTATATATACATAGAATAAATGAAATATAATTTACAGAATAGTCCCATGTTGTCACAGGACTGGTTAAAAAGATTGATGTACACAATAGAAAGGTTCATATATATATAATAAATAGAACTTAAGCAAGGCAGTTAAAATAAGATGTCGTTATTGTCAGATAATTTGAAGGAATCATGGATATTAAGTCATATTTAAACCATTTACTTGAAATCAAATATAACTTATGTATCCAGAGAACCAGCTGGCTTCTTTTGATGACTAATCTTTATTAATAATAAAGATGAATGTGTTGTATTTGCATTATACATGCTAGACCATTCGACCTACTGCAACCAAACGTTCCAGATATATACTTGGAAATTAAAACTTCGCATTTTGAAGAATTTTTAAATTCTTAATTAATAAAAAATGCTATTTCAAGTCAATTTAAATACTGCTGTTCTTTTCTGTGATATTACTGTAAATATAACCACAAAATGACACTCCACTCCATTTGAAGCCAAGCAGATCATCAAGCTAAACCATCAGAACACTCTAATAGAATTTGAGGAAACTATGGGGGAACTCTAAGGGAAGGGCTGTACCAATTATGGCACAACCCTTCCCTATTAAACATCTCCTGTCATTGATAGGGAGTAGCCAACTCTGCACAGTTTCTGTTATCACCAGGGTGATAAGAACCAACTACTATCTCGTATCCTCATATTTGGAACTACCCTTAGGTATGCGTAAATATAAGAATTTGCATAGAAAATTAGAGGAATGCACAATCCTTAGAAAAGAATAGTGTAAGGCTATGTATGAACTATATAATTTTCAAATTTGAAATACTAAAGAATTTCATTTAAAACTATTAAGACCAATTTATAGAAAATATTTAATTAAAAAATTTTAGAAATCAATAATTCCGACAAACCAACTGGTTGCTGAAAGCAGTTAGTATTAAACAAACTGAGAAAAAATTAGCTTTTGATAAAAAAATTTAGTTTAAAAAAAAAATTATACTCACGGATCATAAGCAGACGTCAGCCAGTTGAGCAATAAGGAAGTACATTGGTCTAAATCAATCTGCTGCGTTGATGGAAGGCGCTTATTGAGTTGAAAATAAATGGAGGATACAAGGGTTTCTAAACGAGGAATATTGATTTCCATTCGAGGTTCTAAGGAATTCAAACCATTTTCCCGGAAAGCTTCTATCACATTCCATATGTCTACTAAATGTACTAAAAGAGCAAAAATGCAAATTACATAAAAATAACAAACAACAATGGTTAAATCTATAAAATTAATATTAAAAAATATGGAACAATTAATCGCAATAAAATTTTGTAAAGCATTTTCAGTTAATTGAAAGATTAAATGCAGACACACACACGCACAAAAAAAAAAAAAAAAAAAAAAAAAAAAAGCTGCAGATATTTTATCCTTGAGGAACAATTTTAATTCAAAGCATTAATTAGTGGTTGTAATAGAAAGTTATTATAATCAGAAACAGCTTTGCTGTGCTAATTTGATGAGATTCGATTATTTATATAAATATTTATAAATAACCGATAAAAAATAATTTTTGGAATAAAACCGACAAAGAAATTGTGATAATATTTTAATCGTATTGGTACGTGTGTTTTTAAATTCTTTTTTCCGTTCTTTATTTACTTATTACAACCTTTTTTTTTTAATAAATTTTATTTAAAAAGAAAACAAGGAAAGTAGTTCATGGAATATTGCTCAATAGAGCGAAAAATATCCCACTGATAATCAAAAGGATTGTTTTTGTTTTCTGAGAAATGGTCAAGGAATTAACATTAAAGAATATCAATATATTCTTTAATGTCAATTTGTTGAAGAATGTTTCTGATGAGGAATATTTCCAAGAAATTATTTCCATATTTTCTTCTTTTTTTGTTTTTGTATTTCCTTTTATATTTATGAGTCAAATGTTATTTTGCTATTTTTTGCTAACGAGCAAAACAAAATTATGCTTTCCCATTTGTTTTAACTGTTTTCTTCGTAATTTATGTACTATTTCAGCATTTTTTTCAAAGCATATATAAATAATCTTTGTGGATCTAGGTTGTATGGTGGGTGCTCTTAAACTTGCAAACCAAAATTTTGAAGATTTTGAACAATTGGGGAGGGGGGGGGGGGGTTCATGAAACTAGTCCTGACTATTCTTAGTTCCTGACTGGAAGCCCTCAGTTTTCATCTATTTGGATTCGTGAGGAGATATTTCGACAATCAGAAGCTTAAAACGGATTTCGATTTCAAACAGGCCGTGCGATATCGGCTGTATTCGCAAGCATCGATATAATCGAGATTCGAATATTCAAAATATGTAGCAATAGGCCAAACGCCTCAACATCTATGGCGATAATGTCTGAAAGTAGTAAATTGGCAATATTTTCATTTCTTTTTCAAATTGTCATTCATTGTAATTTTTGTGATTTAAATTATATGCGCTACTTTTCAATGCTCTACCATACATTAAAAGGATAACCTAGAGCTATCAATTTTTGACAAAAGGTTAAAATAATTCTGTAGAAAATTGTAAATTAACAACTTACAGCTAATTCTCTTTTGTATGAACCTGAGTTTGCATGCTGTACGGTAAGAAGAAAATTTCATAACATCAAAATTTTGAGCCTCTAAAAATGGGAAAAAAAAAAAAAACACAATTAAGAATTCAATACCTCATTTTAAAAAACTTTTTCAACATTAGATACAATTTCAGAACTTACTAAGTTCAGCCATAAGGTGGCAGTAATCTGCACTTGGTCCCTGAGACACAGAGCCGCCATAGCTCATGTTGTCGACGTACTGCGTAGATTCCATTTGCAGAGATTCAACTGAAAGATAAATATTCCATTTCTTAAAATAATGATGTAAAGAAGTAGTCGGTGTAGTTATTGTTTTTTTTAAAGAAAATTTAAAAGAAATTCAGACTTTTGGATCAGAAATGTTTTTCCTTTTTTAGAATATAAGTATCAAAATAATAATTACAGAGTCATAAGCTTGTAACTTGAATTATAAAATATATCTTTGTATAAGATATTATGCAACAGATAATAATCGCCAAAAATTCGATAGTGAAATTTTGATAAGTTTCTTAATTTTATGCCTCTCTGAATCCGAAAAATCTTTTTGGAATTATATCATTATATCTGTCTGAAGACCAGATCACTTTAAAACACTTTGAGACAGATGGATGAATTTTGGTCAGTGATTCTTATACCAAATTTGTAAATTTCTCACAAATTTTGTTAAATGAAATGCGCCATTTTATTTTGTTACTAAAATATTAATGAGTCACATTTCGGTGCAAATCGTGTTAAAGAATAGACATATTCGTTTTTTTTTAATGTAGCACAAAGCACATGAGTAAAGAACTTAAGCCAGCATGACATTTACGATTTTGTCACAGATTCACAATATTTTGTGAACCTGAGTTATCCGGTTATTTAAAAATTATCCGGTTTTTAAAAAATAGCATTTTTGAAACTACTGTACATGTTACAATAAGTGATGCATGAATTTAAAGAGAAATATGCCAAGCTTTTTCCAGTTACAAATGTCCAGTTTACTAATGATGTGTGACTCTCTTGTTACACGGTATCCGTAATCCAATTCGTTCCAAACACTTTGTAGCACCACTCAGTCAATGGTTTTAAATTGCTGTCCAAATGCGTTTTTTTTAAGTTCTGAGTTTTTTGTAAGGGGCACGTTAAAGATATTGTTTACGCACCCCCAATACTGAAGAACGCATTTGTGCAGCATTCAGAACAATTGACATTGTAATTCTACAAAACGTTTGAAACGGACTTAAGGACAGATTGGGATGTATGCCTTGTAAGAAGAGAGTTACATATCGAACATTTGAAAAAAGCTTGGTATACGTCTCTTTAAATCCATATATTGTCATTTATGCTCACCTGGTACTCCCCCACCTTCTAATAGCAAAAGGAATATGTATTGTAATGCGGTAGTCTTTGAAGTATATTATCCCAGTGTAGGCAATAAATAATAATAAAAGATGTCTATATAATAGAAATCTTGTAAAATCAGCCTAACTTCAAATGGTTTCCATTTGCAAAATAAAATCGCATCAATTAGTTTCTTAAAAAGCGAGAGCTATATTAAACGTAAGCTTAATTCAGATCAGAATAAACGTCTTTTATAAATATTAATAATAGTGATTTATTCTCACATGAAAAATCTAACCGCGACTTAATTCATTTGATAAATTTCAAGACATCTGTTCCGAATCACCAATCACAACATCCTTCATATGAATTCAATTTAAAAACAGTTCAGGGTTGCAATTTTTCAACCAAGATAAAGATTAGTATTAATAAAAAATATTTCTAAACCGATATTTTGAAATAAGTAAGATATTTTATTTATTAAATTGGAATTTCCACGTAACAAAAAAGATATTGTTTTAAAAGCTCAAGTTCTCCTTCCCATTTTTGCTTAATATAAAAATAACAAGTCATTTTACCAAATGCATAGCTTTATATTTCCTTTTATGTAAAAAATTTCTATGAAAACATGTAAGTGACCTTATTTGTGTGTGGGTTACAGCTCATTGGGGGTCACAGGCCTCGCCATCTGTAAATCTAGGAGAATCGGACTTAAGTGAGACTGGAACTGACCTTTTTTGTTTATAGTGTACATCACAGGTTTAGTTACTTCAATTAATGATGCGTTAGTTCTCAGTAAAGTGGGAAAACAACAACAAAAAAAAATTAAAATAGTTATAAAACAAAATAATAACAATAAAGGCAGGGTTAGGTTCAGATAACAATAAGCGAGGTCGGCGTTTATTTGAGATTTCATGGTAATACTTTGGGAGATTTTTTAAAGTGGATTTATCAATATTGATAATATTACCGTAAAAAATTTTTGAGCTACTTTTCTCATGAACTGTTTGATTGGAGGGATGTTAAGAGTATTGAGGATATCCTCATTTCTGTGAAACTAGTTGGCATTTGCTATCATTCGTAACGCTTTGTTTTCGACAACTGCAAGATTTGTTTGAAGATTGAAGAACTACAAGATTGAAGATTTGTTTTGGCAGTAGCTGCCCAAACCGGACATGCATATGTGAGAACCGGTCTAAGGTAAGCTAAATGAATTAAGACTTTGCTGTCGTGACAGAGACCCGAATTCCTACAGATTAAGGGATATTGAGATCTGAATGCAAGATTATATTTTTCTCTAGTACGGTTAATATGGGATTTGTAGTTAAGATTTCTGTCGACTATTATTCCAAGACATTTCACTTCATTTTTCCAACTTATTTCAGTGTTATATAATTTAATTTTAGGCCAATTGTATTTCTTTTTATAGAAAATGATTGCTTCAGTTTTATCAACATTGAGTTTAATTTTCCAGCGAGTCGGCAATTTTTTTAGGTTTAGAATATAGTTTCGGAGGAGAATTAAAGTTTAATGAGGAAGGGGGTTCCCTTGAGAAAGAATAGCAGTATCATCAGCGTAAAGACTTATTATAATATCTTTTTGTTGGGGAATATCATTTAGATATAATAAGAAATAACGGATGTGAGGATTCCTCCCTGGAAGACACCGGCTCTTAGCTTCCGTTTAGTCGAGTCCGTTCTATTTACAATGACTGTGAATTGTCTATCTGTAAGATAAGACTTGAGAAGATCAATAATGGTTTTTGGGAAATTGTAAGCAACGAGTTTGTTAATGAGGTCAGGGATCCAAACCCTTTATGCCTTAGGGATCAAATGCCTTAGCAATATCGAGAAAGATAGCTGTGATATTTTTTTCCCCCCATTCCCTACCGTCATGTAAAAATTCAATCATTCTGAGCAATTGATGGGTGGTGGAAAGTTTTTCGGTAAAGCCAAATTGCTGAGGAATTGAGATTCCTGCTTCTTTATTATAATTTACGTTTCTAGTGAGAATTATTTATTCCGCAAGTTTGCTAAATGTTGGGAGAAGTGAGATGGGTCTGTAATTTACAGGGATTGAAGGGGTCTTTCCCAGGTTTAAGAATTGCAATGATTCTGGCTATTTTCCAACCTTTGAAAAATTGCCTAAATTCAAAAATTTTGTTGATTAATTCCGCAATTTTTATAATTATTTTATTAGGGAACTTTTTGAGCCTTTTATTGGTCACTAGCTATTACCTGCGACTCTGATGGAAATTCTGATGGATATGGAGGAAAAACTATCAAATAATGACAAATAAAAAAAATTAAACCTAACCTAAAAACGATACATTCAAAAGTATAAGCATATACGAAAAATTTATAACATAAATACAATTTAATAACAAAAACGCACAACTAAGTAAAAACAATTTATTTACATTGTACACCCAAAATAAAACAAAACAGCAAATCAAGTCCGGTCAAATCCATTTTATTAATTGATCAAGATTGAGATAGTTACAACAGTATTATACATAATTTTTAAACATTTAATTTAAATAAAAACACAGTTGTCAAAATCACACGCGAACTTTCTACGCCAGTTGGGGTAACGCAATGCAGATTATAATTTTTTTTATTTCCTTTATTGTGTTAACTTAGAAGTACTTCAGAATGAATCTGAAAGGTCGATTGATTAACAACATTTGATTTTAAATACATCAAACACAAAGAAAATAAATAGAATCGTTTGAAATAATCAGCCGAAATTCTCCGAAACCAAACCTCAACTCTGTTGGCGGAAAAAAATAGAGCCTGCCTCATATTTGGCGGGATTTGGTCTCGCTTTTTGTGGTGAAAGTTAGTTTTTAATGAATAAAAAATTAACCGTTCAATTAACTGGAATAAAAATTAGCCTATGTTATATTCAGACTGTAATATATCTTTGTGCTAAATTTCATCCAATTCTGTTCAGCCACTCTGGTGTGATTGCGTACAAACATCCATCCCTCCATCCAAAATTTCACATTTATATATTAGTATAGATGGAGTCAGGTCCAGGCGTTTTATTTATTTTAGTTTTTTTTAAATGTAAGTGACCTTAAAAATTTCCCTGCTCTGTTTTGAAACTTTTATCCATCCAGTTAGAAGTATAATGACTTAAGCTTGATTTGCTTATCTGTATTTTTTAACACATTTACTTTAGTGATTTTATTTTAGTTTAGTGCGATAAAACGTGCAAAAAAAAAAATGCATTTAATATTGTGGAACAGCATGTGTATGTAAAAGAAGTAAAAAAAAAAAAAGAAAGGAAAATGTTGTTGTTATTGTCGTGTCCGTGTTTTTTCACGGAAAGGGGGTGCAATAGCTTCTGAGGGTAAAGACCCCTGAGCACCCAGAGGGCAGAAGTCCGACTTCTAGCTCACAAACACGACACAACCCTTTTTAGGGGGTGGTCGAATTCATTCATACACTCATTCATCCATCAGCAAGTCGAAATTTAGATCCAAATCAGAGACCGATTCATCCCTGATTCAGTACCCCCAGAGGTATCGCTTTGTTATGGGAACTTGGAAGACTTTGCAGTCTCGACGTATTTAACGTGCCCCAACTGCCATTAGCCAACACGGCGGTCTTTGGCCAAGACGAGGGCAGAACCCGCGACCTTTCGGTTACGAGACTGACGCTCTGCCAACCAGGCTAACGCGGCCTATTAGAAGAAAATGTAAAATATATTTAAAAGTATTTTAAATTAGTTGAAATTTAGTTAAAATCGTTAAATTAGTTGATTTTTTATTCTTTCGAAAAGTAAGATGGTGCAAGATTGTATGTATTATAATATTTTGGAAGTTACTGCGGAAAAAGCTAAAATTTATTTAAAATTTAAACACAAAGGATTGGTTTTACCAAAACTTTCTCGCTTAATTTATAATAAAGTTGTTACCTCTGAGAATGACTTGCATGGCATTTGTGTACAATAGCCATACAATATTAATCTTCTAATTGGATTTAGCATTTCTACTGAATCTATTGCGTCTCTTCGGCGAGTTATTTGGAGATTAATCTTTGGTAAATAAATGCGGTAGAGATACGATTTTTTTCAGATAGTTGTACTATGCCTATAATCATCCTGTAGATGTCAGCAATAAGCAGATCAAGTTCCATCGCAATCGGATGAACGGTTTAGGAAGGCATATGGGACATACAGGCAAACATTCATTTTTATTTACATAGATTTGGCAATTGTTTTAAACATACATGTATCTCGTATGGCGCAATTTACAGATAGCACGTAATGAATAAATTTTTCCAAGACATTATTATTTTAAAAGATATACACTGAAGTGACAAAAGTCATGGGATGACTGTTAATATCGTGTTGGTCCCCCTTTTGCCTGGCGAAGTGCAACAACTCGACGTGTCGTGGAGTCCACAAGTCGTTGGAAGTCCTCTGCAGGAATATTGAGCCATGCTGTCTGTATAGACTCCATAACTGTGAAACTGTGGATGGTGCAGGAGTTTGGGCACGAACGGACCTTTCGATGATGTCCCATAAATGCTCGATGGGATTCATATCGGGCGATCTAGGTGGCCAGATCATTCACTGGAATTGTCCGGAATGTTCTTCAAACCAATCGCGAACAGTTCTGGCCCGGTGCCATGGCGCATTGTCATCCATAAAAATCCCATCGTTGTGTGGGTACGTGAAGTCCATGAATGGCTGCAAGTGATCTGCAAGCAGCTGAACATAACCATTTCCAATCAATGATCGGTTCAGTTGCACCAGAGGACCGAGTCCATGCCATGTAAAAACAGCCCGCACCATTATGCAGCCACCACCAGCTTGAACAGTGCCTTGCTGACAGTTTGGGTCCATGGCTTCGTGGGGTCTGCGCCACACTCAAACTCTACCATCAACTCGTAACAACTGAAATCGTGACTCATCTGACCACGCCACGGTTTTCCATTGGTCTAGGGACCAGTCGATATGCTCAAGAGCCCAGGAGAGTCGCTGCAGGCGATGTCGTACTGTCAGTAAAGGCACTCGAGTCGGTCTTCTGCTGTCATAGCCCAAGGAAGACAAATTTCGCCGCACAGTCCTATCGGACACGTCCCTCGTACGTCCCACATTGATTCCTGCAGTTATTTGACGAAGTGTTGCGTGTCTATTAACACTGACCATCCTACACAGACGTCGGCGGTCTCGGTCGTTAAGTGCAGGTGGTCGCCCACTGCGCTGTCCATGATGGGATGGGATGCCTGAAATTTCATACTCTCGGCACACTCTTGATACTGTGGATCTCGGAATGTTGAATTCACTAACGATATCCGCAATGGAATGACCCATGTGTCTAGCTCCAACTAACATTCCACGTTCAAAGTCTGTTAATTCTCGTCGTGCCGCCATAAATCACGAAAAACCTGTTCACATGAATAACTTGAACACAAATGAAAGCTCTGGAAAATGAACTGCGTATTTATACTTTTTCGCTGCGATACTACTGCCATCTGTATATTTGCATATTGCTATCCCATGACTTTTGTCACTTCAGTGTATTATCGGGCCCACCGGATATCTGTGAGTTCCGAATTAAACTATTCTAATTTTTCCCATACGGAGGATATAAGCAAGAAGATAATCAAGCAGTTTATTAAAACTCCGATATTCTCAGTAGAATTAGTGATGCATAAAACCAATAGTGAAGGAACAAAATTTCATGAATCACTGTGCTAAATACCGGCCAATAAACAGTCATTTACAGTAATTCAAGTGGAACCTAGAACAATGGTATTTTTCATAACAAGAATCAAGAAACGATTGCGTGATAGTTATTTGCAACAATTCAAATGGTAGATATAAAAGGAATATTTTTTATAACCAGTAGACTAAAACATGTTTTGTTTAACCACTTCCTATTCTTCGATAAATTTCCTGAGAACACTTTAGGAAATATTTGCAAACATTGTATCCCTTCTAACTATGTTGTGCAGATCAATAGAAATTCACGAATTGATATCTTTTCTAATACCAAACAAACTGTCAAGAATAGCATTCAACCTCGTAAAACCAGTGAAATATTTAGTAGCCTTAGTCAGTATACATTAAGAAGTTCCTCATTCCATAACTGTTTAATTTAATTTCTCGATTCAGTAAGTATTACATTCAAATTAAATTAATAAACTTGTCAATTATTAATTTTAATTTATGTAAAAAAAGAGCCTAAAAATAAAACTCGAGAAATTAATCCAATTATAAATTAATGATTTCCTAACTAGCAATTAAAATCATTAATTATTATAATGAGATTATAGGGAAAATTTAAACTTCAACAAAATTAAAAATTATTGTTTACAAAACCTGTCATGAAGAATGCAGCAACAAAAAAATAATATCCGATTTAATATAAATATTATTAACTAATTGAAGGGGAGAAATTTATTAAGAACTTTTACATTATTTATGAAGATTTAAGTAATTAAAAGTAAACTGCAGTTCCAAAATTTTAAAACCCACAAAGTTCGCATTTTCGATATATTTATGGATTTAGAAACATATTTAATCAACATGCCTTTGACTACTGCCTAACTGCAAATCCGCTACTAAGGAAAGTCAAAATGTAATATTTAAAGATACGAGTTTTAACTAACAATAATTAATATAAAAATAATTTACAATAATTTTGCTTAGATATTACTTTTTATACTATGACAGTTCTGCATTCTTTCAAAGATGGCGATTTAACAAACACTGACTAAAGGAATCCACTGATTATAATATTTTTATTAATGTATTAATTATTACTTTCACTCAAAGCAGATTATTTTTGTTCTCCACAACTATACCAAAGATAAAAGTTTTAAATCCGTGACTGAAAATTGAAATTAAGCAAAATAATCGGTACAAAGAAATAAAAATTATAGAAATCAAAATGCTATTTATAGAAAAAAAATAGAAAATCCACTCAAAAATTTATAAAAAAAAATACTTCCAACAAAATAGAGGATGGTGAAGAATGAAAGACTTATCTGGGTTGATATCAATATATTCACAAAACTAAAAACAATTTGATTATTAAATATTTGAAAACCTCTTCATTAATGCAGTGAAGGAAATAATGCTTAAGATGGTATCTCATAAAGAAAGCTTCCAAAATACGATTCGACAATACAACAACACGCCGTGTTTTTTCAGGAATAAAATACAAAAGGATACGAATATCAACTTTAAGAGACTTCCGTAGGAAACTCTCAAGGTACATCTCCCAAAAGAATCTGCAATAGCGCATTTAAAGACATTGAAATCTACGATCCAGCGCTTGAGAAAAATGCTCAACGACCTCCATACTTCTTGTATACCTAAGTTTTTCCCTCAGCTTTGCCACCGACTTGACTCTGCACCGATTTTGCTGAAATTATTAATTTAAAACCTTAATTTCCCGAGGTATTATAATAAATTGTCATATTTTAAGTCAACCTTCAATTTTTCTTGCACAACTACTAAGGAATCTCATTGCCATTCCAATTACTCTATTCACCAGTTATGTCCAGAAGTTAAGAGCCCTGAGTTCAAGCACCCCACTCCCTCAAATCGCCTCGCTCGTACGTACACGGCTGATAAGTGGTACTAATAGAGGGGGAAGTCTCCAAGTTTGTTTCTTCTTCTAGTCAGTGTCCATCATGCTCTGGTCTAGAGAACAGCGGGCCTTCGCCGTCGAGAATTTCTTTTCTAACGGTCGCTCACTTGTTGCTACGCAAAGTACACAGACCCGTTCCTGGCCGTAATTCGATTCTGTCGTGGATTAACTCATTTCGGGAATGTCGCTAAACCCAGAAATGGACATCAAGGGACCACCAGAACTCTGGAAAATGTCGAAAGAGTGAAGCAGTCAATTCTGCGTTCTCCCTGGCTTTCGGCTCGCAAACACGCAGCTGCTCTGAGAATTTCTGACACCACTCTTCGACGAATTCTCCATCAAGACCTTCCATTTCATCCCTATAAGTTGGCTGTTGGGCAAAAATTAACTGAACGCGATTTTGCTGCCCGTCAAAATGCATGTGAAATGCTATTTGACAAACTGCCTGAAGAAGCGGTAGTTTTTTTCAGTGACGAGGCTCACTTTGAAATGCCTTGTTTATGACGACTGATTACAGACCATAGCTCACCTCAAGAACAACATTCGCGACGCCATTGCCAACATACTGACTGATATCCTGCAAAGAGTGGACACGAACTTCAAAAAATCGACCTACTCAGTATATGCGCATTGGGGGTCGCCATTTAACCGATGTCATTTTTAAAACTGTGTGGGAAAAAGAAAAAAATTGGGATATTGTAGTCTAAAAAAAAAAAGAATTAAAACAATAACTGAAGTACTTTTGTTTTTATTGACCTTTCAAATAAGTAACTTGCTCTGGCGCACCCTGTATATATAATAAACACTAACAAATATTTCTAACAAAATATACCACACTTTCAGAAAACTTAAATACTGCATATTTAATTAAAACTATCAGGAGTATGTTTTTCGAAGATTTTTCCCATCAATTTTAGCAATATGAGACATTTTGTTTTAGGTTTTGTTGTGCAGTGAAGTTATCTATTTCAAAGTACCACTTTTCTCTGATCAATTGGATCAAAATTTGACGCTTACATGCAATGCTACTGTTAATGAGACATTAAAATTCATTTAACTATCTTGTTGGCTTGCAACCTTGGCATCATAATTAGTTCTATTTTGCCAATCCTTATGAAAATGCAATAAAAAAGTTTGCCGCCAATTTAGCAAATCAACTAGATAGTTGGTGAATTTTAATGTCTTTATGACAGCTGCATTACATGTATATATCAAATTTTGATAGATTTTTTTGCAGTGATAAAATTATATGCGAAGTTCCATCGATTTAACTCTTGTATGTTTTTGATTTGACGTAATTTCAAGTTCCTGAAAGATAGATTTTGCTTCGAACGGATTGGGTTCAAAATTTGACCAGAAGTCTATAACTTTGGCATTAATGCAATACACCAAATTCCATCTTTCTAGAATGATTATGACTTAAATTTTTGATAAATAAACACGGATCAATTCTGTTTCAACCTGGAGTGGAAAATATCTAAATAACGGATAGTGACGGAATGAGGCTTTTTGTGGCCTTACGCAATGCACGTTATGAAGCCTTTATTTTTAAAATATACATAATATTTTGAAAAAATAGCAAACTCGTGAAATTAATAATATTGATAATCAATGTTCTGCATATTCTAGTGTGAAACTTCGGGATGCAAGGGCAGTATTGCGGATAAAACTGAAAATATCCTTGTTGCATCTCACCATGTTATTTTAGATATTAAAAATAAAACAATTCCGCGAAATTTAAAAGACAGTTATAACGTACATTTACGTCTTTATTAGTGCTATGATATGATGGGATTGGATTGGATAGTGTTGTTTAGTGCTGCAAGAGCCATAGCTGGCCATACTGCGACAGACATGTGGTTAAAATATAAAATACTTGTCTTATATAAAAATATGTAAAAGTTGAAAGTAATTGATAAAATTATATTGCAATGTCTCTTAACAGTATAAACAAGATATAAGAAATGGCAATAAGAGGGAGTATTAAATAAGATGGTAAAACCCAACTGCTTTAAATTTAAAAAGATTTTTGTGGGGACGTTCCCCTACAAGCATTTGCATGCCCATTGTTAAAACGTGAAAATACCTTTAACGATATGATATTACGGGATTCATCTCCATTAGGAAATTTCGTACACATAATGAATAGAACATATGTAAGGTAATTAAAATAACAAGGCTTTAATATCTGGTAATATGGCGGAATCTTGGACATGAAATTATATCAAAGTGATTTTACTGAAATGATTCATAACTATTATCCGGAACCAACAGCGAGTCGACAGCAAGTAACTAGTATTCAATAATTCAAAAGAAATATATTTATTTATGTGACAACTAAGCTGATAATTTTTTAAATCCATCTTTTGCTGCCCCTTCCTTTTTCAGTTCAGTGGATCTAGGCAGCTACCTAGTGTATTGTGGAAATGTATTTATTTATGTGACAACTAAGCTGATAATTTTTTAAATCCACCTTTTGCTGCCCCTTCCCTTTTTAGTTCAGCGGATCTAGGCAGCTACCAAGTGTATTGTAGAAATGTATTTATTTATGTGAGAAGTAAGCTGATAATTTTTTAAATCCACTTTTTGCTGCCCCTTTCCTTTCAGAGTAAATACGTAAGAAATGTATTTATTTATGTGACAACTGAGCTGATAATTTTTTAAATCTAACTTTTGCTGCTCCTTCCCTTTCAGTTCAGAGGATCTAGGTAGCTATCTAGTTGGAAATCAAAATCTAAAAGTAGCTTTACAAAATAAATAAATTAACATTTTTGTATTTAGAAAAGAGAAAATAAAATTTGCAAGGCATTAACGCCTAAATCATAGTTATTTGATAATTAAGCCAATAATTTTTTTAAATCTGGCTGCAGTCCCTTCCCTTTCAGTTCAGCGGATCTAGGCACCTACCTAGTTGAAAATCAAAATCTAAAAGTAGTTTTACAAAATAAATAAACATTTTTGTATTTAGAAAAGGAGAAAATAAAATTCTCAAGGCATTAATGCCTAAATCATACTAGTTTGACAATTAAGCCAATATTTTTTTTTAATCTGTCAGCGATCCCTTCCCCTTCAGTTCAGCGGATCTAAGCAGCAACCTAGTTGAAAATCAAAATCTGAAAGTAGGTTTGCAAAAAAAAAAAAAAAAAAAAAAAAAAAATTGTATTAAGAAAAGGAGAAACAAAATTCTCAAGGGATTAACGCCTAAATCATACTTATTTGACAATTAAGCCAATATTTTTTTTTAAATCTGTGAGCGATCCCTTCCTCTTCAGTTCGGCGGATCTAGGCAGATAACTAATTGAAAATCAAAATCTAAAAGTAGGTTTGCAAAAAAAAAAAAAAAAAAAAAATTGTATTTAGAAAAGGAGAAAATAAAATTCACAAAACATTGATATCAAAAGCCAAATCCTGAATCAAAATTTCCGTACATATAATCTCAGCTACTCCTCTTTTCGACAAGTCAGAGAAATGTCTCTGTTTTGTATTTATTCTCCAGCGGAAATCTGCTGCCTTTCAACGCAGTAATTCAATTAATTCTCCGATCGCGGGCCAAGGTGAAATTCCACCCAGATCTATTTTGAGGAAGAGCGAGAACACCCTGAAAACATCAGGAGAGGGCGGGGAAATGTTGCAGACGCAGGTTCTCACACTTTGACCCGCAATTTTTTCTTGCTTTATTTATTGCTAGTACTAAACGATGGCATACAACAGACAAGCATATTTTTATACTGTGAGGTGATCTATATATAGGTAATACGCCGCTCAAGATTGCTGGTATTGACAGGAAATCCCATGGAAACATTACTCTTTGCAAAAAGCTTCGTCAACGTTCGTCTGCACTGCCTGTGAATTTTGAAAGCGAAAAAATCCTTTTCCCCCCTCCTACCAATAATTGCATAGTAATTAAGAAAATGACGAATAAATAAATTGAATTAAAACGAATATCATTTACCCAACATCAAGGGAAATTTTAACTCTTTTCAGTCTTTGTGTTTAGTGCAACGAGTTATCATATTTTTCTCGTATACTAAGTATAGAGAAAGTATAGTCATCATCAGAAAATTCGCACTTGAGATCTTGTCTAATCTCTGCATTTGAGACCTCCCTGAATTCGAAAAACAGATTTCTGCTTCTTTACTTTCCGCTTCTTTATTATTTGAAACAAATATATTTTCTAAATCAAGGTACATATTTAGATAATTGATTTTCATCCAACGATTTGAAATCAAAGCTTCTGTAAAAAAAAGGAAGGAAAAGTTCCGATCTGGCAAAAGTCCGTCTACCTACCTATGACAAAGAGTTCAAAAACACTTTGAGCTAGGCCACTGAAGTTTGGTATACGGTCTTTACAATAGAGTTCCCTCAAATTTTGGGTATAATCTTTTTAGTCTGTCTGTCCGACGGTTCGAATAAAATTTAACCAATAATGATAAAACAAAGATCCAGATTAATAAAATTTGGTACACAGATTCATCATCAATTGTGTAGACTCCTGTCAAATTGTGAGCTAAATGTCAAATTGTGAGCTAACTGCAGGTAGACTGTCTATCGATCTATACTTTGAAAAACACGTAAACGTGACAATTGAAAAATGGGAATTACTTAAATATATCAAATTTGGGATAGAATTTTATAACTACAAGTGCAGTTTTTTGTCATACTACATGTATATATATGTGTGTGAATTTTATTTTATTCAAAAACCTTTGAACACAAATACGATTTATATACGTGTCTGAAACACATATATGGTTTTTGGACACTATGAAAACATTCAAGGGAGTAATCGCCAAATAAGTCGCTTTAAAGAAAAATGCTAACTCCCTGCCATAAGTTAATAATTTGTACTGTTATATGTCAGTGCCAAGTAAGGCCTTCTCTGACACATCAAGTTTATTACAGAGTATGCGAGAAAGTTTTAGGAAGACTACTCAAGCTGATTAAATCTATAATTGAGTTTTCGTATTTACATGCCCAGAGTCAGAAAAAAAAAAGAGTCCATTACTCAACAGATTTAAGTATAATTAAGTATTCACCTAACACCTACAATTCTAATGATTAAAAGAAATGTCCGAAATTTTCTACATTTTCGACATGAATTTTTAAATGATTATGCTCACATGCACATGAATGGATAGATAAATTAATTCTCGCTACCGGATTTAGATAAGTCTAGAATCCGGAAATCTAGATTAGTCCTGGAATTATCGTCCTAAGACATAAAAGGGGTCAAAATAATTCTTCCCACCTCACCGTTTCCTTCATTTCACTACCCAAACTGCACTACATGTTCAGAGGTTGCTTAGGAGATTAAGAGAAGTAACAAGTGGAAGTGGTTCCCCCAAAATTTTCTTGTAAACTCCTTAATAAAGATGTTATACTCATTTCCTTGTACAGAATTTTGGACTTTGGCTCAGGCTATGAATGCTGCGTAAACTCACATTCTTAATTCCAGAGTTTCACCTTGAAAGTGTATGCTCCATAATAACGGGACCAGTTTATTAACTATAAGGCATTGATGAATGAAAATTTAAAAATATCAATCTTCAGCTTAAATGCAGCATTTTTACTAAATTTCGTGAGATTTTTTTATTTATTTGGCGATTAATCGCTGGAATACGGTACGAGAAAATCAAATATGTATTTTGGATGTCTTTTTTTTCCAACCTATTGAAACCAAAACCTAACACAGAACTATAGTTGTAGTCACAATATCGCGTGCCAATTTTCATTCATTTAAGTCTTGTGAATTTGAGCTACCACGTTCACAAGTGTGCGAAAGAACAGACTGACAAACGATCGACTCTATAACAGATTTGATTTCAAATTTGATAGGAATCTATATTTTAGATGTTAAATCTGTTCTGAATTTTATCCATCTAGCCCTCTTTGCTTAGGAGTAATCATTATAGCTAGTATTGGGACACTTGTATGATAATAACTTGCATTAATTTGTACAGGGTGGATTTCTTCGAATAGATTAAATAAAAATCTATAAATTTGTATAAAGTCCATATACCACATTCAACCAGTCTATTTTTTTGTCGTGTCCATGTTTTCACGGAAAGGGGGTGCAGTAGCTTCTGAGGGTAAATACCCCTGAGCACCCAGAGGGCAGAAGTCTGACTTGTAGCTCCCACATACGACACAACTCTTTTTAGGGGGCGGTCGAACTCATCCATCCATCCGCAAGTCAGAATTTAGATCCAAATCAGAGACCGACTCATCCTTGTACTCCTCTGGGGTACCGATTCAGTACCCCAGAGGTATCGTTTTGTTATGGGAACTTGGAGGACTTTGCAGTCTCGACATATTTAACGTGCCCCAACAGCCATTAGCTAACACGGAGGTCTTTGGCCGAGACGAGGACAGAACCCGCGACCTTTCGGTTACGAGATTGAGGCTCTACTAACCAGGCTACCGCGGCCAGTCTAGTTCAAAATTTATTTTAATTATCATGTTCACAGTCAGACAGAAATTTTCCCAAAAAATGTATTTTTCACACTCAAAAAAGTCTAAAATGTAGGGATTCGGAAAAACCTCGAGTTCAAGTCATACTACACATCGTGTGTGATAAAATAAAAAGGGTTGAAATGTCAAAGTATACAAACAGGTCGGGGGGAAAACAGTTTTTGTTTGTTTTATACTTTTTAAAATAAACAAATGTTTCAAGAAAATTGACTTTTTGTTATTAAACACGACATATTTAATTTTTAACGATTTAACAGAATTATTATTATTTCTGCAAGTTACATATAAAGTCAATTCATGCGGTTTCAGCGAGATAGGATAAACAATTTTTGTCATCTAACAACACATTGTCTCACACAAGGCTGAGACGAAATGATTTATTTTCTTTAGCATGAAAAGCAATAAATTCGCACAATAAAATTAGTCCTCAACATGTCACGTGAACTTGTAATAACTCTGTTTTATAAACAGCAATGATGATTAACATGTTAAATAAAACCCCAGGCAATCACAATATTTGAGAACAATTTGAAGGCTAAAAAAATAACAGCGGTGTTAAAAAGGACTATAAAATTTCGGCTTCTTTAATCTGATTTGGAACGAGTTCATTGCACGGCTAATTATAAAGCGAAGGGTGACTCAATTAATAAGGGGAAGAGAAGAATTTTATGGGCCATAAAGACTAATTGGTAAAAAGAAATTAAGGAAATGCCACGTAAAAAATCGTGCTTGAGATGCTTTTTACATTTGGAGTGTAAAGTTACTAAGCGAAAAGCATGTCTAAAAAATTCATACGTTGAAATTAGTTTCAGCAATTTTTTTTCGTTAAGTTTATATAGTAGAATAGTTGGTACCTAATCCGGTGCAGCCGCAGAAAAAATATTTTTCGAAATATTGTTTAAAATTTGAAATAGCTGTCTTGTTTAGTTAGGAATAATAGAAAGATTCGTTTTTATTTTCTTATCGGCAGCGAATACATTCAATGAAATTTAATAATATAAAGGAAAAGTAAAAATAATAATTATTCCATTTTTTTTTTAAATTTTTTATTCTAGTACTTTAGGATAGACAATATTTTTTTTCTCACCTTGATTGGCATTAATCGTAATAATTTTATTTTGTTTCATATATGTACGAATAATTCAATAATATGCACTATTTACTATTTGTATTAGGTTGGTGCGTATGAAATGTCGGATTCTCTTTACATGCGGACGTTTGTCTCCCTGTTTTCGTTATACTTTTGTCTTTGGCATAACCTCATTCATAGTCGTATTGTCCATTGCCAGAGACTCATTTCAGCAAAATAGGTTTTCTCGAAGGTCTTCCCTTTTGTTATTTCTTTTGAGTTTATTGCCGATATGAATTCTGCCGACATTCGCGTCATTTTCTTATATGAGTACAAACTTGGTAATAGTGCTGCAAAAGCTTCACGCAACATAAACCAAGCGTTTGGGGAGAATACGGTTAACGATCGGAAAGTGCAGCGTTGGTTCGAAAAATTTCGGACTGGCGATTTTTCACTGCAAAATGAGCCGCGCGGAAGACCCAAAACGTCTGTGAAGAATGATGACCTGAAGGCTCTAGTGGAAGCGGATCCAGCCGTATCCACGAGGGAACTTGCTATCAGGATGAAAGTTGACCATACAACGATATTGAGACACCTTTCTGAGATTGGCAAGGTTAAGAAGATGGACAAGTGGGTACCGCACGCACTGACAGAGCGAAATAAGCTGGAACGAACTGGAATATGAAGTTCTGCAGCATCCACCATATTCACCGGATCTCTCGCCGACCGATTTTCATTTTTTCAAGCATTTAGAGCTGTTTTTAAGGGGAAAACACTATGAAAATGAAGACAGTCTAAAAAACTCGATATCAGAGTTTATTAATTCTAAAGACCAAAATTTTTTTAAGACAGGCATCTACGCTTTAAAATCTCGTTGGGAGAAGTGTATTGAAGCAAATGGAGCATACTTTGATTGAATAAACAGCTTTTGAAGAAAGATATGCAGTTTTATACAATCACTTAAGAATCCGACATTTCATACGCACCAACCTAATATTTTGTGAAATATCAATTTAAAAATATAACTTCCGCACAGATGAAGGAATAAGTCAACAAAGTGTCTTTGGTTTGGTTTAGTTATATTAAGATCCCGATGTAAAGCAACACTAGGGCTTTTTTGGAACATAATTTTGAGCCGCATTCAGAATGACGAGGACGACACCTGAGCTGTTACCCTCTCTCCACACACACCAGCGAGTGGACGTTACTAAATTTCAACCACCTAATTCAAAGTGTTTTTAGTAATCGTGTTTAGAGATATAGATAAATATAATGCCAAAAATGTATTTCACAAATTCAGGCATATCTGAAAATGGAGATTCGCCAAAATATCAAGTTATAATTTTTTTTGATGAATATAATACTATTTCTGTATTTCGTATGTGAGAAACTAATTAAAGCGATCATATAATGCAAGCAATGAAGTTAGTTTAACAAACCTCAACTCATAAACCTTACCGCTATAAAAATTGTAAATAAAACTTAGTTTACGATTCAATAACTACATAAAGCTCTGAAACAGTCAAATTAAAAATAATCACTAAAACTGAAACAAACGGTGATGTACTGACAGAAAAAAAAATACATTGCCGAATTCAAAATAAAATATATTGCTTAAAAGAAGAAAAGGAAGAGCCATATGCGAGTTCTTCAGCACTTCTGGGTTTACTCGTGTATATTAATCACAAACATCAAAAACGATAAATAAATTAAATTAAAAACTCAGACATTAAAACAAAAATTAGCTAGACGCCAAAAGAGCGTAATAGACATCTGTAGGTAATTCTTACAAAAAGTGACAATTCTTTTAATCCTATATCCAATTCGTTCGTAATCGTGATTGTAAAGTGCTTGGCTTATCTAATGAAAAGAGAGTTAAGTATTTTTACATGTTATTTCCACTTTACTGAATGTCATATATTTAAGAAGAAACTGTAAACCTTTTGGTATCGTTATTATAACTTTAGAATTACAATGAATATAGCAACACAAGACAAATTGTCTGATGGTGAAGAATATGTAGTAATTATTTTCCTTGCCTTTCAAGAGGGCCGCAGTGACCTAATGGTATGGTATCTGATTGCGACTCAAAATTACGAGATTCGTCCGAAAATAGGCCTTAATGTTACTTTAAAACGGATTTTTAAATTAATTAAACTAAGCTATTAGGTTGTTCGGAAAGTAATTTCGTTTTTTCCTGACAAAGGATTTAATTGCATTTTTCGCACCCAATTTCATACTTAAACCGCAAAATCATTTTATGTTTTAAGAGCTGATATAGCAAGGCTTGAGTGTGAAAAAGTGCAGCTGATTCTTCGCAGTAGTTTTTGGATGGTGCCCTTTTAAATATGGAGAGCAATAAACAGCATTTTCGTCATTTTTTTCTTTTTTGCTATAAAAGGTAAAAATGCTGTTCAAGCCAGAAATAAATTAGCCAATATGTGTGGAGAAGATGTGTTAACAGTACGTCAGTACCAGAACTGATTTGCAAAATTTTTCCTTCAAATGAGGAGGCCAAAAACCACCTCGATCAGTTTTTTTTTACAGCAAAGACCAAAACTTTTATGAGTGTGTAATCATGTTACTACCAAAAATATGGCAAAAGGTATTAGACCAGAATGGCAATTTTATAATTTAATAAATAATTTATTCATTAAACGAAAATTTCTTTTCATTTTGACAAAAAAATACGAAATGACTTTCCGAACAACCCAATAAATCCTTCTTTTCAAAATGCAACGGAATTCTATTGACGAACTTAGATTGCATGTTACTTATCAAAACCTTGCAAGAAAAAAAAAACCATTCGTCTCATAATGTTATGTTAAATACTTATCGGCAATCAGCATGTTCGACAAAAAGTAAATATTTTATACATAACTAATGTGCAAGATAAGCGATTTAAGCATGGCTTCCCTCATTTTTACTTTCTTGCATACATAATATAGAAAAGGTAGAGTAATCGTCAAAAAATTTAAACTCGAGATTTTCACAAATCCCCACGTTTTTTTAGCTCGAAAAATACATTCCTGGAAGATGTCCGAGTCTGTCTGCTACAGATAACTGAAAAAAACTTTGATCTAGACGGTTGGAATTTGTTATACGGCCTTTACGTTATATTTGTAGATTTCTATAAAACTTTAAATAAAATATGTTCTGTGAAAGTCCATCTGTCCGAATATAAATTAGCAAGATAACTTCGAAATGTTGAGAGTTAGATAGATAAAATTCGATTCACAGATTCAAGACCTACAGTGTAGAAATTTGCCAAATTTTATGCAGCGGCAAATCAAAGAACAGGTTGATTATCTGTCAGTCTGTTCTTTCAGAAATATGAAAATGCAATAGTTCGAAAATATTTTAAATACGGTATGGGACTTTGTGACTTTAAATGCAGTTTGTGCCTAATCTTTGTTTCAATCTGTCGAGAAAAACGTGTCTGAAACACAAATTCAATTTTTGAATACTATTAACGCATGCCAGGCCAAATAACTCGAAAGGTTGACACGATAAAGTCAGTAAGAATGCTAAATTTGCGATGACAATTAATATTCGTAACTATGGTGCGATAATGCCATGTAAAGCAAGAAATATTTATGGGAGGTATGCGAGAAAATTTGGGGGAGACCACTCCCACTGGTTATGATAAATGCTTCATTTAAAAATTTAACTTATTGTTTCATATACCGCGTAATTGTAAACTAATATAATAAAAAAACTTATATCTCTTAGCTAAAACGTATATAACGACCTATTTTTAAATAAATTTACATTACCAGTATCTAATACTATAATACGAGGAATGGTTGCCAAGTCGAAAATTGCCCCTGAATTAATAAACTCCGGTAAACTTGGGGGTCTGGGGTTTTTGGCCACGAGGAATCGATTGGCGCCAGTTTTGAAGCGCTACGGTCGAGCAGTTCGGAGTTACAGATAGAATATTTTCAAACTTTATTAGTTCGTCATAATGGCTACTTAAATTTTCAAGCGGTAACGTGCTGCCATCTATAGCCAATATGGCGAACTAATAAAGTTTTAGGTTTATGCTGTTATAGGTTTATAATATGTTTCTTATGTATGTATATATGTTTGGTTTTTCTAAATAAATTTGTCAAAAATATTGAACTTCAGCACACTTCAATCTTTACCTTTACTTTACCTTTGTATAGAATAGTTCCCTTTCCAAACTCTAACTTTGTTTAGAATAGTTTACAATAGTGCACTTTAACCGGTTATCTTTTCACCAATGGTTTCACAAATTTTCTTATGGCATGTATTGTTTTGATAAATCACAATTGAAAATTTAAATCTTCGAGTTAGCTTCGATACCTGTTTTCTCCGAGCGGAGCTCGGTCACCCGCTGGTTAAACATTAAACAGAGATTTTTATTAAAATTTCGAATACAGTCTCTCCTTCCCCCTCCCCATTTATACGAAATTTTTAATCAGTCCTTGAAAGACGTATAACATCTATATACTTGGTTATTGTTATGTTGAGAAAAATCTCTTTAGATGACAGATTTAGTCAAAAATTTGATTTAGCATTAAAATTTAGAAGTAATGTTCAGAAAGCAGAATTTCATCTATTAAGTTAATTAAGCTTTAGAATTACAGTTTTAGAATTACAAAATGTTTTTTTTTTCTCCAGAAAATGAAAGATTTTTAAAAATTTCTTAAATTTAGTGGGCAAATATTTTGGATTGCATAATACATAAAATTGAGCTACTTGAGCATTCTTACTAAATGAAATGACTAAACAGTCTTTTTATTCGCTTTATAGTCTAAGTTATATGCAGTGAATTTATTAACAAAAAATCCATTATACTTCAATCACTTTTCTTCGGACAAGCATTTGTTTCAAGAAGTGTAGTTATGTGAATCGTGATTTTAAATAAAAATTTAAATAGAAACTGAATAAAAATAAACATACTTTGCAAAATTTGGACAATGGAAATTAAAGACATTGGCTGAAGACACAAAAACAGGCAGAATTATTAAGATCAAAGCACAGAAATATTTTGAACTGAATAAAGATTTCTTGCTTGCAACTTACCAAAAAAATTCTTGAAAGGTTGGCGAATGCAAGAAAATCCAGAAAAACACCCTAGTTCATAATGCTAACTCAATCGAAGTGAAATGTTCGTCTTTATAAACGTGCGCTATGAATATTAATGTTTGAAAACAAAGTATGTCCGGGTCAAATATTTGTTCTTTTCAAAACGGGTTTGATATACTTAAAGTACACATAATGAAAACTAGAAATAGAATAGCAAAGTAAAAACTATTCTGACATCGTCAAATGTTTTAAAATATAATTTTATTAATATGCTAAAAGTTAGATAAAACATACCCATTTATTTTTTTCTACCGTTTGCACAGAAAAATTATTACAATCATCAAAAAATTTCAGCCGACATTTTAAAGATTCTTCATGCTTCAGATCACCGTGAATTCGAAAAGCCCATTTTTGGCATTATTTTTATCTGTGAAAACTATAATTCAAAAACGCTTTGAATTAAACGTATGAAATTTCTCTATAACAAGTCTGCAGATTTATTAAAATTTGAGCGAAATCATTCAAAGGAAGTCCTGATATTTGGAAATAAGTTAACACGATAATTACAAAACGAAGAATAATAGATAAAATTTGTTCATAAATTCAACATTTAATGCCTGATAATAATAAGTTTGGAGTCAAATCAGTTCAAAAGATTTGACTACGTGACAACAGATTCCTTGAAGCAAATTAGTCACATGGTACAGAGAAAAAAAACTCACGGTAAGCTTGAAATTTGTTGAAGTCCGCGCGGTAACCCTATTTGTTCGGCCACCAACATACTACACACATACTCTGCACGTTCAACGGAAACGAGTTTGCATTTACACATAAGAGAGCTTCTAAGAATAATCGGTTATAAAATTCGATTTTTACAAACAAAAAAGCAAGTTAGGCATGAATAATAGCAATAAAACAAGATTCTTCCGCCTCAATTAACGTAAACACGTAACACAGCACCTTGTTTAGGCATAAGAATTTAGGCAACAGATTAATTGAAAATCAAATGAAGCAAATAAATCAGAAATAAATAGACGGACCCATCACAAGGCAGAAGAAATTTCATTACATGACAACAAACTGAATCAAGTTGCAATAAAAACTATTAACAGATGTCGCGAAATATCTATCTATGGTTAAGGAAGTTAATGTGATATTTTGTCACGAAGAAAGGAAGCATAAATGTTTATGAAGGGAAGCAAATCAGAAACTAAACAAATCTGGAAGAAAAAAAAGCTACTCCAATGCTTTTGATGTAATGAATCTTCTTTTGATCGTTTGAAAGAGCGGACTGATATGACGATCGTTCGCCCACATTTAAATTTTTTTTAGCATTCCTAAATAGTTAGAATGCTTTAAAATAACCATCATCCTGACATCGTCTCAATTTCAAAGATTATGTAACAAGAAAATTAAAAAGGTCCAGCTAAAATGGCGGATGACTAATTTAGTTTCTAATAAATATCTCGACTAACAATATAAGTGGAAAGATGTTTGATAGTAGCGCTTTTCAGTTCAGATTATTGACACCAATTTCTTTTAACATACCTTAATCCAATTTTAATTTTAAAAAGTAACTATATTTTACAGCTCTACTTTTCATTTTTTTTCAATCTCCAAATTTGCAACAACCTCCGTATTTACAGTTACAACAATTTCCATACTTTAAGTAACAATCTCTACTGTTACTTAGAATAAAGATAAATATGTCGTATATATGTGTTGTCGCTCTGCATACTGAATCGTTTGATCTAAAATAATAAATTTGGCATATACCTATTTTGGAGCAGGTTACTCGTTCAGAAGTTTCTGAAATGTTGGAGGGAATTTTTAATTATAATTTTAATCAATTAAAAATTGCACGAAATGATGGCAAGATCCATAGCGATATTTTCTGAAAGCATTTCAACACAAAAATAATTTTTACATCATCTTTCAATTAAAAAAACAACAACTTTTCATTGAAATTAACAGTTATGCGGTGGAATCATTACTTTAATTTGAATTAATTTTCAATACATACTATAAGCATGTTTTTTTTTTTTTTTAAATATATTTCGCCTCTCCAAATAATATAAATGCACGTGTTTGTGTTGGTGTATACAAGTTAGATCGTCTAAAATGCAGCAACCAAACCTGGTAAATATATGTACTTTGGAAGGAGAGAAAATATATATTGGTGGGATCTTTTTAAAATTTCAACTGGTAATCAATCTAAATTTGGAACATGTAAATCAGAAAGAGGTTTTTTGCCTCTTTAAATTAAAACTCAAAAAAATTATCCTTTTAATAATACCAATACTAATTATTTTTCTATTTTCAATTAATTTTTTTAAATTTAAAGTATATTATATATATATATATATATATATATATATATATATATATATATAGATAGATAGATAGATAGATAGATAGATAATTAAAGCGAAAATTAAAACAAAAGTAAATAATAAGAAAAAAATAAGAAAACGGCATGACTAGCAGGGAGATGTAGACTTTGAAAATAGTATAATTCGTAATTTAAAGTTAAAAAATGTTTTGCAGGTGAAAATATTTAAACCAAGTTATAAACATATTAAATAAACCATTTTAGCAAATTTTAATCTAAGCGAACCACTAGTCTACAAAGTAATATTAAAAAAGATTATCTTATTAGCAAAAATTGAAAAATTTTATTTTATCGAAATCGTCAAAAATTAAAAAATAATAACCGATCTTAAAATAAAATTTGTAAACTGAGAAGGGAGAATGAAATCCTTAAGAAATGAAATTTTAAATAAATACTTTAGATTTTTTTTTAATATTGCGGCTTTTCATGCTGTGTTGTTTTTCCAAGTCTCACACCTTTTGTTCTGACAACCTGGTTTTGAATTTACAATATATTTTCAATATTGCAATATTCTGATATCTCATAATTATAAATATAATGGCATCATATGATGAATTGTTCTCTTATTTCAGATAGGTGCTTTCATTTTATATAGTGCTGATTTTTACGACAAGAAATCAAGTTATATCATAAAAAAATTTAACTCTAAGGCAATAATAGTATAAATTAAGTCAATCAAATGCTATAAATGAATTCTCATAAGTTGCGACACTATATAACATCTTGGTTTCCAATTCAATTCAACTAAAGATATCTATGTACAAATGAAAATTCAGAAATAGTTAATTTGCTATAGAAATTCAAATTACAGCAAAGAATTTCTACAAATTTTGTGCAGAAATATGATGCAAAAAGTTTTGTAAAATTTAATTAAATCGATATTTTTTTATTATTTAAAGATAAATTGTTTCCATAAATAGAAACTTATTGAATTAAAATATTAGAGACATTTTATGCAATTTTCACTTATTCGGCTCCGAGTCGTAATTCGAAACTTGTTTTATAAATGTTGTATCATTCTTTAAAAATTATTATTTACTTAGGAAGAAAATCCTTCTCCTAAGTAAATAATACACTGAAGTGACAAAAGTTATGGGATGACTGTTAATATCGTGTCGGTCCTCCTTTTGCCCGGCGAAGGGCAACAACTCGAGGTGTCATGGAGTCCACAAGTCGTTGGAAGTCCTCTGCAGGACTATTGAGTCATGCTGTCTGTATAGACGTCCATAATTGTGAAAGTGTGGATGGTGCAGGAATTTGGGCACGAACGGACCTTTCGATGATGTCCCATAAATGCTCGATGGGATTCATATCGGGCGATCTAGGTGGCCAGATCATGCGCTGGAATTGTCCGGAATGTTCTTCAAACCAATCGCGAACAGTTCTGGCCCGGTGACATGGCGCATTGCCATCCATAAAAATCCCATCGTTGTGTGGGTACGTGAAGTCCATGAATGGCTGCAAGTGATCCGCAAGCAGCTGAACATAACCATTTCCAGTCAATGATCGGTTCAGTTGCACCAGAGGACCGAGTCCATGCCATGTAAAAACAGTCCACACCATTATGCAGCCACCACCAGCTTGAACAGTGCCTTGCTGACAGTTTGGGTCCATGGCTTCGTGGGGTCTGCGCCACACTCGAACTCTATCATCAGCTCGTAACAACTGAAATCGTGACTCATCTGACCACGCCATGGTTTTCCACTGGTCTAGGGACCAGTCGATATGCTCACGAGCCCAGGAGAGTCACTGCAGGCGATGTCGTGCTGTCAGTAAAGGCACTCGAGTCGGTCTTCTGCTGTCATAGCCCAAGGAAGACAAATTTCGCCGCACAGTCCTATCGGACACGTCCCTCGTACGTCCCACATTGATTCCTGCAGTTATTTGACGAAGTGTTGCGTGTCTATTAACATTGACCATTCTACACAGACGTCGGCGGTCTCGGTCGTTAAGTGCAGGTGGTCGCCCACTGCGCTGTCCATGATGGGATGTGATGCCTGAAATTTCATACTCTCGGCACACTCTTGATATTGTGGATCTCGGAATGTTGAATTCACTAACGATATCCGCAATGGAATGACCCATGCGTCTAGCTCCAACTAACATTCCACGTTCAAAGTCTGTTAATTCTCGTCGTGCCGCCATAAATCACGAAAAACCTGTTCACATGAATAACTTGAACACAAATGAAAGCTCTGGAAAACGAACTGCGCATTTATACTTTTTCGCTGCGATACTACTGCCATCTGTATATTTGCATATTGCATATTCCCATGACTTTTGTCACTTCAGTGTAATTCGTTAAAAGACGTTGGTACAACCTGTAATTTTTCGATTAATTATAAGATTTAAAAGTTGTTTGATGCAACTTATATATAAAAAATAAAAATACAGTTACAAGTTATAAGAGGATTTTTAGTACTAGTAATATGTTTTGTTTTTATGTTTAGTTTAAATTTTTATTAGATAATTACACGCGTTTCTGTGAATGTGTTGCACAAAAAAGTAAGACTTAATTTTTAAAGTGCTAAATAAAAATACATACCATTTAATGTTAACATTGTACATAGCAAAAATTAGAAATAAAAATATTTTCATTCCGAACTTCGAAACCATTAAATAGTTTTATAGTACTAAAAATAAATTTAACTATTCATCAGATGATTGATTTAATTTTAAGAATTTATTTTACAGAAATATAACACCTGTTTAAGTATCAGAGGCAACTAAAGCCCCTATTCAGCTGTTCCTGCTTAAATCCCTATAATGGGCCTCAGATGCTAAGGACCTGAGTCAGCGGACAAGATTGTGAGGATATGGAGCCGCATAGCATTGAAAAGGCTTCCATAGCTCATATAACACGTGCAAGCACTTTGAATTGGGACAGAATTTGTACTGAACTATAATCTTCACTGAAATAAATTAAACTATGCTGGAATAAAGTGAAGTATTTTAGAGCATGGCTTCCGAACATTCTCAGTCGCAATTCAATATTGAGAGTGAAATATATATGCGGTCCTATTTTCAACACAGAATTATTTATTTATTTATTTGCGATCCTATAATTAAAGAATAAATACAAATTCAAAACATTTATTAATGAGAAATAAAAAATTAAAGAAGATCCGAGCATTTAGAATGAAACACCATAGCATTACAATGCTCAGTTTTGATTGGTCTAACTTTTAAAAAAAAACATACTATGACATTGATAACCTGAATAAAAAGAAATATACATTGAATGTTGCTAAAATATGTGGTTTTATAAAGGTTATAAATAAATAATGAAAGGTGTTATTCCAAATTTGCTTTCAAACATTTAAAAAAAATTCTGAAACCAGAAAAAAAAAATGTTTTCAAATAAAATTGAAAAAAAAAAAGGTTAATTTTTAGAATTTTAAAATAATTTAAAATGTTTTTATGAAATAAAATCTAACGAAGTTACTAAAGAAAAACGTTAATATTTTGATTAATTTTTAATTAAAAACTAATTAAAATTAGGAAACATTTTTTAGAGAATACCTGCTATTCACGAAATAACTTATAAGTAAAGTTGATAACTCTACGTCGAGCGGTAAAACATGTAGAGGATCTAATTTATTTTTTCCCCTTATGTATGCCAAATTTTCTCATTTCAGAATTTACAGATAATATTTAGCAACCAAATATTAAAATTCAAATAAAAAATATTCATAAAGTTTAGACATTGCAACAATAAAAAATTTAAAAGCAAAATCTTCAAAAGCCTTGTCGTACTAACTCTGAAAACAGTCACTGAATTTTACTTCCATTATTGGATAAAGGAACTGAGTCTTCAACTATATTTACTAGCTGTCTACGGCGACTAACTGGTTCGCAAGAAATATTAGTTGAGTTCACTTCCAAATCTCTTATGCTTAACCTAGATGTCCATAATTCTCTCAAGAAAATATTTTAAGCGTCAAACTGTAGCAGATATCAAACACGTGTTATTATTTTAATAGCCTTACAATTATCATGTTTATTATTTACTAGATGCCTTTGGCGACCAGATGGTTCGCCAAGAGTAATGGGGTCTAAGATTTTCACTTAAATACTTATGTGCCTTGCTCTCTTTATAATTTCTCTGCCAGATATACTTAAACTTCGAAAGTCACGTAACACTGATTTACTAAATTAATGATATAGATGTTGCAAACGATCATAGAAACCTTTGTATTGTATTTCTTTTTTAGAAAACATTACATTTAATATTTATTTAATTTCATATAATCACTTGGTGAATGTTACATTTTTTTTTTTCGATTTAATTTGCAGTCATAGTTAATTTATTTTTTAATTTGAACTTCTGTCAGTATGATTTCAACAGTTTAATAAAAGCTATTTTTTTCCCTTTGCTCGTTCATTATTTATTTTAGAAAATGTCACATATTATATTTCTTTTATTTTATCCAGTCACGTGCTAAAAGTTGCATTTCTTTAGATTTAATTTGTAATGATAGTTTTTTTTTTTAGTTTGAACTTCCGTCAATAGGATGGCAACATGCTGATAAAACCTAATTTTTCCCCCTTGACGTGCTCGTGCAGATTAAATTTTATTGTTTTGTCCGAAATATATTGTTGTAAAAGATGGTTAAAATATTTCTTTAAAAATTCGTTAAAAATAGAAGCTTAAGTTATACATTAAAACAAAGATGCCATTAGATAGCTAATTTTTTAATCTTTAAATGGATGTAAAAATCATGTTTGTGCGATCATATTTTCGGAAGTTATAGCGGAAAAACGTCGAAATTTCGCTTGAATTTTAATTAATTCAAATTCTAATTAAAAATTCGAAAAAAGGGCTCCGAGGTGCACATTCTGGACCTCCAAGGTATACAAGTACCAAATTTGGTAGCTGTAGGTCCAACGATCTGGCCTGTGAAGCGCCAACACACACACACACACACACACATTGAGCTTTATTATAAGTATAGATATGAACTACACAAAATGAATAAAATCACGTGGTATCATAATATTGAAATCATAAAAGCTCAGATAATCAATATTTTAACATGCACGAAGTTATAACACCGTACTTTACTTTTTTATTTTTGATTAAAAATATAGATACTAAACAGAATTCTTCTTCCTAACTTCCAACAATGCAATAAAATTATTTGACGTTATTAATTTATTAGTTAAATATTTGACGGAAAAATGGAAACAAATGATTTGAATTTTAGTTCACCAATCAAATCTACTTCTGAAAGTCAAACAAAAAAAAATAGTTCTTTTAAAAATTGTCAAAAATTATGAAAAAACTGCATAATATTCGGAGCAAAAATTGAATTGGTATCACTGACAGTAATTTTAAATTTTAAAAGGGTGTAAAAAAAATGTGAGTAATATTTTGGAAAGTTACAGCTTTAAAGAGAGAGAGAGAGAGAGAGAAATATCACAATATTGAGATTCTAACTGAAATTTCAAACAAATCATTTACGCATTCTCATCTTCCAAAGTATACATTAGGAAAATTGATAGTTCAAAGCCTAATTTCATGTCCTGTGCAGCGCAAACACACATGCACATATTTATATTTATTATTATTATTACAAAAAAAAGCAACTGTTCCCCATTTTTTATTTAAGTTAATTAAGTGGCAGTATATTGAAGTAAACTGAGTATGAGTTTTGTATCTATTTCCTAAACATAACTGGATTCAAAATCTGATACAGATTTCGAATCCAGTATATTTTTGATGAATTTCCTGTATTATTGCAATTTTGAATATTCACTTTTATTTACAAGAAAATATACATATTGACAATGGTCAACACCTAGATGGATCTGCACTAAAATTTAATACAAATCTATAATTCTCATAATGAAAGATGATGCTAAATTTCGGTCATCAAGCTTTCCCTTTTTTAAAAAATTATTTTGTTCATATACATACGGATGGATAAACAGAAGATCCCGATTAAAAATTTGATAAAAATCTATATTCTTGTCAGCGCAATGAATTAGAAGTATGAAATTGTTTTCGGTTTCATTGCCTTTGATTAATAGAGTTCACAAACTCACAATTAGACAATTTCAAAAATTAATTTTTCGGATTCAGATGGATTTAAGTCATGAAGATCCCTCAAAACCTCAAGATTGAATTTTTCTAAGATAAGAATGTCTTTTTTTCGTAAGATGATAAATAACCAACGAAATTTTCTAGCACACTATTAAATAAAGGTGTTATTTCCCCTCCCAACATAAAAAATATGGATCGTGGAAAAGACCATGAACACTATGAGTACTAAAATTCGGATATATCGTTCCACTCTTTAGAGATTAGCGCTGCATAATATCTAATACTATAATACGAAGAATGGTTGCCAAGTCGAAAATCGCCCCAGAATTAATAAACTCCGGTAAACTTGGGGGTCTGGGGTTTTTGGCCACGAGGAATCGATTGGCGCCGGTTTTGAAGCGCTACGGTCGAGCAGTTCGGAGTTACAGATAGGATATTTTCAAACTTTATTAGTTCGCCATAATGGCTACTTAAATTTTCAAGCGGTAACGTGCTGCCATCTATAGCCAATATGGCAAACTAATAAAGTTTTATGTTTATGCTGTTATAGGTTTATAATATGTTTCTTATGTATGTATATATGTTTGGTTTTTCTAAATAAATTTGTCAAAAATATTGAACTTCAACACACTTCAATCTTTACCTTTACTTTACCTTTGTATAGAATAGTTCCCTTTCCAAACTCTAACTTTGTTTAGAATAGTTTACAATGGTGCACTTTAACCGGTTATCTTTTCACCAATGGTTTCACAAATTTTCTTATGGCATGTATTGTTTTGATAAATCACAATTGAAAATTTAAATCTTCGAGTTAGCTTCGATACCTGTTTTCTCCGAGCGGAGCTCGGTCACCCGCTGGTATAAAAAAAATCAAATATATATTTCGGATACCTTTTTGTTGATAGCATTTAGCCGCTTTTGGGAACCCACTGATTAACAAGAATAGCGGTTGCATTAATTCTTTTATAATGCTTAGCATTCCTTCAAAAAGTGATTTTAAGCATCATATTGCGATGCATATTAAAGCCGTGCTATTTTAATAGCTCTACACTTGATCTGACAATTATGTCATGAAAAGGAATCCCTGACAGCGTAGAATTTATCGATAACATCGTGGCATTAAAAAAAAACCTAATTACCGAACAATCCATTTTTAATTACACGTTATCTTTACGCTGAGCCTAAGACTTAAGTTTCACTTTATGATTTTACATGTTAATTGCCTAGATAATAAGAAGTATCATAGTTATTCAGTTTTCATTGATGAAAGGAAGTCACACAGTTAAATAAAATAATGAAAAAAGATTTGAATTTTATGCAACAATACTGTTATTTAATGCAAATGTACTGTTATTTATTTATCAAAAATTGCTAACATTTAAGAAAAATACGATTAAAAAGACTATTTATACCATTAAAAAGACTTTTCTTCCTAATTTTGAAAGGGTGACAAATCTGTATTTGTGCAATTACATATTCAAAAGTCATTGCAGAAGTCAAAATTTTGCTTGGTTTCCATTTTAAAAATTTAAAAAAAATCATGCATATTTCATGCCTCCAAATTACAAAGCCAAATGTCCAAGTCAAAAAGAGTATGTCAACACACGCACATGTTCTCTTTTACTATTAGCACATATAGAAATGTTCTATTCAAAGAGAGAGAGAGAGAGAAAAGAAAAAAAAAAGAAAAGAAAATAACAACATTCTATAATTACACACACAAAATTCTTGTAATAAAATTGTTTAACTATTCATTAATTCAAATAAGTAAAAAAAATTAAAAACTTAGATTCTGTCAGAAATTAGGAATTTAATAATATAATAAATGGTCATAAATTTTCATTAAAAATAGATCAACAAATTTCTGACAAAGAGTATAGCTTATGACAGTTCAATAGGCTTAATAGAACGTTTTGGTCCTTTTGATATACTTCCTTTAACAACATACTATAAAGATTTTATCGTAAGCGCCATACAAATAATGAAATTATTCATAATCCAAAGGAAAAAAAAATCTGTTTGAAAGTGCAGACGACGAATTAACTGTCTGTCGTCAGAGGCGAGACATGCGTTAAACGAGGCATTTCACGAAAGTCGGAATAATGTGGCAATTTAGACGCGGGCACAAAATATGGATAAAGAGCATCAGAAGAAACTGCAGTCCTAAAAAATCGCAGATTCAGATCTCGGTTCGTAGAAAAGGAACAAAGTGGTAGCCTTTAAAAAACAATGGGACTTGATCTGGAGCCAGCAGAGGTTGTTCGGCTAGAGTAAACACACTTAACATTATGCGGCATACTGAATAAAGGTATTATTCGCTTCCATTGACAGTCACGGCATAAATATTGTAAAAAGAAAAGACAGAAAAAATCTTCGCAAGCGCAAAGAGAATTTGTTGACTTGAAAAGACTAAGAAATTAGAACATGAAGTAAATTTCCGCCTAGAATGAGCAATTTAGTCGGCTTCGTGAGTAATTTTTCTTTTCTAAAACCAGCGGGCTCTGGAATTAAAGTCCTTTCAGCCCTTCAACCGCTCAAATTATGGAACTTATGTAAGATCATCATTACCTTTGTATAGCATTAGCGAACAAGGTTATCAAAATGTGGATTTCTGTAGTGAATCTAAGACTTTTATTGAATTCTCTAAGAGTATTATTTTCAATGACTTTTTGCTCGCCGAATGAGAATACAATTAGTCACAGAACTGCAATTGTATTCACAAAATAATATACCGAATTTCATTGATTTAAGTAATTTCTTTTCTGAGTTATTGAGTATAAATGCGAGCGAAATAAAATTTAAGATTACATCTTGACAGACGGTCAACCCTTAGATAGATATGGTTCAAAATTTGAAACATATTTATATTTCATGCCATAAAACTGCATACCTTATTTTATTCAACCTAGCTCCTTGCATTTTGGTTTAGTTTAATTTACGTAAACTTCCCGTTTTAAAGCAACGCTAGGGATATTTTGGAATGGATCTCGTAATTTTGAGCCGCGGTCAGATGATGAGAACGACATCAGAGCAAGCATCTAATTCTCCAAACTTCCACAATTTCCAAATATTTGAAAACCAAAACTAGTGGCTTTTAACTAATATTCACCAATTCAAACATTCCAGTATTAAAATGCCCACCGCCTGACAAAACTGTCTGGGTTTCTTAAAAAATTCCTTGAATCACACACCAAAAAGTATCATTTAACTAAAAGTTACAAAATTATTTATTCATTATTCAAAACACGAGCGAATCGCATAATAAGCGACTCCGCATTTTTATGACACACGTTAACATGAAAGAAAGCCTTCACAAGTCCTTTGCGATGTATTCCACTTGGATCCTAGCTATTTAACATGCTTTAACGATTAATTTAGAATCTTGAAGAAATTTATAGTTGTATTCAGTCATCATTTTACATTTCCTTTCAGACACCAAGGAATTTATATAGAATAAAAAAAGCAGCTCTTTAAATTATGTAAATATATTTTTATAAAAATGTTGAAGTAATCAAAAAATAATTAATCAATTTCCCATAGTAGAATATTCAATTGCATACAGCCAAAATAAAGATTAGTATAACAGATTTTAATCGATATAAAATCAGAATAATCTATACTTATAATAAAGCTCAATGTGTGTGTGTGTTGGCGCTCTACAGGCCAGACCGTTGGACCTACAGCTACCAAATTTGGTACATGTATACCTTGGAGGTCCGGAATGTGCACCTCGGAGCCCTTTTTTCGAATTTTTAATTAGAATTTGAATAAATTAAAATTTAAGCGAAATTTCGACGTTTTCCCGCTATAACTTCCGAAAATATTATTGCACAGACATGATTTTTATATCAATTTAAAGATAAAAAAAATTAGCTTTCTAATGGTATCAGTTTTTTAAATTTATAATGTAAACTTCTATTTTTAATGAATTTTTAAAGAAATATTTTAACCATGTTTTTATCACGTGACTGGATAAAATAAAAGAATGCCGGAAGTTCAAAAAAAATTACCATCGCAAAATAAATCTACAGAAATGGTACTTTTAGCACGTGACTGGATAAAATAAAAGAAGTATAAAATGTGATATTTTCTTTGAAAAATAAATGCAAAGCAAAGGTTTCTACAATCGTTTGCAATATCTATATCATTAACTCAATAAATCTTCTTTATTTACGGTAAACTTGATTGAATTTTGACAGGATATGCATTGAAATCCCGACTTAATGGCATATTTATGTAATCGTTTGCAATATCTGTATCATTAATTTAATACTTTTTTCCCTTTCTCGCTTTCTTTAAAAAAACATATTTAATATTTTGGCAACATAATCGAAATTTTTTTAATATTTTGGAAGCATAACCGATGGTTAAAACTGACTGATTTATAAAATTAAAGAATATTATTAGGGAAAGGTGTACTTTTAGAACTTTTCGTCCGTCATCTTAAAGAAAATACTAATTTCAGGTCAATCAATGCCCGGGATTACTTCAAGGCTAATGAATATGTGATTTAATTGAAAATTTTAGAACGCTTTACTCATGGTGAACCAGCTGGTCGCCATAGGCGGCTAGTATTAAATAACAAAAAGTTTTACATTATAAACACATTTTGTTTCATTTTCAAGCTTATTTATTTGACAACGGATTCTAAAACTCTCCGCTCCTTTGCGCATGCGTTAGGAGGGGTTTAATTCATCAAAACAGGGGTGAATTATTTTAGTTATATTAATGCCCCGTTTTAAAGCAACACTAGGGCTATTTTGGGATGGACCACGGTCACATGAGGAGGACGACATCTGATCTGACACTGTCCTCGCCACACCACACCATGGTCCCAACGGATTTAACATGCAAGCAATCGACCACAACAAATCCTGTCGATACTGCTACGTTCAGTGGTGGCGGGGTGGTCGGCTGTATGCAAGAAGAAGGATTTAACATGCACCAGACCTGCTTATACGACGGTTTTTCGAGGGGATCGGATCCCGAACCGTTTCTGAAGCCGAAACCTTACCATTAGGCCACTGCAGGCCCATTGCGTTTTGGAGTAACCAAGTTCACTTGCAATCAAACAATCAGACAGAGGAATGTTTTGAGAATGGATTTTGTTCAAAATTTGGTAGACATCTACAATTTTGGTCGTGAATTCATAAACCAAATTTCAACCGTCGTCTAGTTCAAAATGTTATGGACTTACAGTGTTCACAGACAGATGACAGAGATAACGCCAAAATTGTATTTTTCGAACACAGAGAGGTCTGAAAGTAAATATTCATCAAAATCTCGAGTTCGATTTTTTAAGGGTTAAAATAAGAAAGTAAAAAGGCAATAATTGTGAAAAATGTATTATTAAAAATAAGAAACGAAACTTCGGAATCGGAGTACCTATATAAGGGAACGTTTCCATGAATTGTAACTAACATGCGGTTAATTTTATTTTTAGTCGCAAGGTTAAAAATGTTTTAATAACAGGCTGAAGCTCTTTTAATTAGATAGTATAAGGAATAATTCCATAAGAAATCAGTTTTTCAGACAGTTAATATTCATGAAACTCTTTTGGGAGAAATTCGCGCAAAGTGAAGCTTTAAGGCTGTAGAGGTCTGGTTTTAAAGATCTCAGTTTCAAGGTCACAAGGGCCTAATGCAGAACATATTCACAGTGTATGCGAGTTTGATTCGTGCACGTTAAATTTTCCTTAAATATTCATGCCTTGAAGGGATTGTCGGTATCTGCAAACCAAAAATTTCTCTGAAAGCCAAATCTGGATCGTACGTTAGGGCTGCAGTACCCCCTAAAATTATTTTAAAAACTAAATTTTGGCTTTGCCGAAGAAGTTATTAAGAAATTTGGGTACATAAATATTTAATTGAAAATTTCAGAGAACACTACTCCTGGGAGACAACTGGTCGCCTGAAACGGATAGTATAACAGTATGGTGATTTTTGTGGTTTGCTGCATAACAAAGAAAAACGAGAACGCACATTGTATCTCTTTCCAATCACCGACTAAGTTCAAAATTTAATATTTACCTCTTATTTTTTGAGAATATAATTAACAAATTTCATTCATCTAGTTAACTGCAATTTAATTTATTGTATTCATGTGCACATTAGCAATTAGATTTATATCAATTACATTGATGTTCCGTTTTAAAGAAAAAACTAGGGCTATTTAGGGACGGGTGTCGTTGTTTTAAACTGCAGCCAGATGTCGAGGACGACAAATGAGCTTGTTTGGTTTGGTTTGGTTTAGTTTAGTTATATTAACGTCCCGTTTAAAGCAACACGAGGGCTATTTTGGCACGGACCTCGTGATTTTGAACCACGGTCACGAGGACGACACCTGAACTGGCACCCCCCCTCTCCACACCAGCGGCAGGACATTTGACCTGACAGATTTAACGTGCAAGAGACCCCTCACACGACGGTACTTCGGTGGAATCGAGTCTCGAACCTGAAACCCTCCGGTTCGTAGCCGAGACTTTACCACCAGGCCACTGTGGCCCAATAAATGAGCTTGCACTGCCTCTCCAAACTTCCACACGGGAGAACGTTTCCCCCCGAAGAATTTAATGTACATCAGACAGTTACACGACGACTCTTCGGTAGAATCAGGACTCGAACCTGAAACTATCTGGTCAAGAAGCCAAGTCCTTACCACCAGCCCACCACAGCTCTCATTAGCAATGAGATCAACGCATAGATAATCTCCTGCAAAATTTCATACAAGATTTCAGTTCAAAAGACGTTCAAATTTTCAGTAATTAAGACATATATTCAAAATTTAGTCGTTCTACATTTTACAGTTATCATATCTATAAAGATAAATTTCTTTAAATCAGACAGAAATCAAGAGAGTCATGACCATATCAAATTTCGTCCGTGAACTACTTGTTGTTTCGAGTTATTAAATCCACCAGCAGATAGAATGTCTTAAGGTGTAATTCCAAAAATGATTCTTTCGAGCTCAAGGCGGTTTAAAATGTGGAACTCATAAAATTTTCTTGACGGAATTTTTTCAATACTTCCTTTTTGTAAACCAGAAAGTAAACAGATACAGAGACGCAAGTGAGATTACAAAACACAGAGTCAGTCAAAAAAATATTTAAAAAAAAAGATAAAAGATTAACATTGCGTTTAGAAAAACCTCAGACGACCTTGAAACAAATTAATTTATTAATAAATTGTGGCTGATAAAGTAAAATTCTGATGACACGATAAATATTCAGATCATCAGCGTGCGCTAAAAGTCTTGAATTTAAAGATCAAAGAATGATAACACATAACCTAATTTATTATCAAAATAAAAAGAAATAAACACGTTAAACAACGGAAGAAAAAAAATTATGTATGTTCATGCAATAAAAATTTTAAATCATCTTTTGGCACCTCTAAAACACTTTCAACCTCAGTAAGCCTCAGGCGACAACTGATGAGCTAAAACAGGACCAAAGCATCAAAATAAGAAAATCGAACTTTAATCTTCTAGAGTAAATAAACTGGAGAGTAAATGCTTTTAAAGTGCATTTCAGAGAACTCATCGATCTGCGGGCTTTTAATGCTAAAGGAATTTGAAATGAGTACATTTCAAAATTGTTTGCAAATAAAGGATTACGAGCGAAAAATAATTTTACTTGAAATGTCCGATTTTTTCCCCCTTCCTTTTCTATTTCTCTCTAAAGAAAATAAAAAGACCAATTTAAAATGAATATCATTTCTATTTAAATAGATATAGGATTACGATAACTAGTTCAATAAAATATATATTAGAAAATGATAAGGGATGTCAGTTTCCCACAAGTATCGGAAATTTTTTCAAAAACGGACTTCCACCTAACTTAGCAGCTGCCAAAGGCCATTAGACTAAAAATTCGATTTAAAAACTTTATTTTCTTAGTTGCAAAATAAATAAGCGTATAAAAAAATATTAATTCTATTAATAAAATAAGAGGGTTACAAAAAATTTTATTAAATATAATACATCAAGCTCTTATCTGTTTCATTGTATTCTCTTAAACTGAAACATATTTATAAATATTGAAATATTAATTAACACAAAACATCCGTTTTAAAAATATTAAGTACAAACGCTGGTGCCAGGCAACATAGGATAAGCAACCATGCGATATGAAATGGAAACATAGTATATTCTCACAAACTGATTAATATAAAAATTATTAATCTAAAATAAATCATTAAAATATTAAAAATGTACATAAATGTGAGACTGAACGGATTTGTTTATGAAGACAGAGGTCTCATAATATGCAATGCCTTGCATCGCAAAGTATCCATAACTGAGTGTATGAGAATCACGAAATTTTTGTCGGCAATTATATCATTTTTTAAAAACTTATCTTCTTTTTTAGCAAATACTTTCAATGAGATAACTTATCTTTAAATACCTTTCCTTATCACAATAAACAAGGAATAGCTTTTAAAATTTACAAATGAAGAGATTAATGCATATCCATTTTTCAAAGAAGTAGTTAGACAAATAAGATAATACTTGCAGACAAACAACATGCATGATGATATAATTAAACAAAATTAAGTAGATTACTAGACTTAGAACTACTAAATTCAGTAAGTAGTTATTTCTTAGTTAGTAGATACTCGCTATGAAAGTTTTTCCAAAATTTTAGAAACTTACTGTTTTCGAAATTATAATTATATTTTTCATTAAAAATTAATGAAAAACTCTAACAATTTTCTTTATTAATTTCGAAACAGATTAATGCATAAAAACATTTCTACATAAATTTAAAATTGGAAATATTTTATTTGCGTACAATTTTTTCTGGAATTTATTCCATTTTTATTCCACTATATTCAACAATAATAGTTTCCATTGTGTTAATTACTAGACTTATACTAAAAAGTATTGAAGCGATATTAAAAGTATGGGGGGGGGGGAGGGTGCGAGCGCTTGTTATTTTTATTATTTTATTACGATAAATCTAAACTGTTTCCAAGGAAAAAAGTCCAACAGGTTAAATAACAGATAATGATGCTATACTCTATCTGAAATACGAGCATCAAGTTGAAAAAATACACGCGAAGCGTACGTAAGAGTAGCAAACACAGTGAGCAGCAAACAAGCAGTAAATTGCTACTCAACAACAAAACATAATAAAACAAAGCACTCAGAAAATATTGACACTCCAGAGAGAAATTTCGCTCAACAAATCATCAGAGCTCCACTTGATTTTTCCTCATTTCGAATCTGTCTCTGGAAATTTTATAATCACCGGGACATGAAAAAGAAGCTTTCAGAAAAATATTGTATCTTCGCTCCTAATTGAGATATATTCACAATCAGAGAAATTTCTTGAATTTGCTTTTTGTCACCTAAGTCGTAAAATCACCAATTGGTCACCATGTTTATTGCATCCTTTTATTATTTATTACAATATTTATAAAATACTCTTTCCAAAAAAACTTTCAATACAGTAAGCAATATAACAAGTTCGTAACTATATAATAAAGCGCGAATTCGAGGTTTCGATGTATCATTGCTTTTTGAATCCTCTTATCTCGAATATAATATCATTGCATAAAAGTCATTAACACAATTAAGTTTGTTTGTTCGTTCGTGAACACAATAAGCAAGACGGACGAATTTAAAAAGCAATAAACTAACTTTAAAGTATGACTTCTGTATCAAATTTGAGATTGTATTGAGATTAACATCAGATCACTTCATAAGCCGGTAGATTATCCGTTTGATTTCCTGTACGAATAATAATAATACCGAAAACGTATTACAAATGGCAGTCAAATATTGGTAACTAACTGCAATTACTATAAAATCTTATTGCCAATTGCCACCAAAATTTGGTAACAATCTAGCAACATAAATATTAGCTGAGGATTAGTGTTGGATTTGTCGTGCTAGTGTTGATGCCGTATACTAACATAAAGGTAGCAGCATACAGACACACAGAGAAATGCAAACAACAAATTTGGTATGAGGTCTTGACATCAAGACAGTAGATATGAATCAAACATAAGAGTCAATGAGTTAAAAGAAAGAGAGTACTCGATTCCCTTTATTAGATTAGAAAACTAATCTAATAAAGCCACACCTTGCAAGTAGACGAAAAAAAATGGAGAACTGTCCTCTAATTATTTTAACAAGATAGCGATGAATAGAAAAAATTAAATATACAGAAGATATTTATTGTTCTGCAAGAACTGATTCCATCAAAAGTCGAATTACTTTTCCAACAAAGGTGATTGTATTAGATATATAAAATAGTTTGGCAAAATTTCACATTTAGACATGCAACATGGTAGGAGTATGATAGTTTTGGCTTTCTGATATGTTCATAATGCTAGGTCTACACGCTAAAAAACAAGTTTTTGATATTAGACAGCGCGTAACCACCAGCCAAATATCGAAATAACTATCAATTTTTTAAAAATTTTCAACACAATATTTTAAGAATAATTGATTTCGGAGAAGAAATTTAAATCCCTTATTTCAACAAGAATAAATTTTTTACTGCTTCAGCAAGAAATCGGTTCTTTAGCTCAAAAAAGATGAAATGCAGGCTCTAAAAACCATTACTGCAGTAAAATTCTTGAAGTTCCATCAATTATTGTTGAATATGTTTGACCCTTTTTCTGATAACAGCAGAAGGATATCTACTTATCAATGCAACAGCTAAAAAACTGAGAAGTTTGAACTATAATATACTTGTAAGTATATGAGAATCTTTAATAATGCTCCCGAAATTCATGTTCCGTTAACAAATACTTTATTAAATGGCCTAACATTCACTAATACAAAGTTATTATTTTTCTTTGGCAGCAGCAAACCCCTGAAAATAGTAGCTATTTAGCCTTCTCTCACATTCATTCTTCCTTAAATAGTAGCCAAGGATGGCTCAGGTATGAAAAACATTTTCGAATCTCTATAGCTGTTTGGCAACATCAAATCTATAAAAGAAGATTAACAGACGTACAGTATTTTTTTTCTCTCTCTATACATATAACTGTTTTTTCTCTGTTCTTAGTAACAGAAAGTGTGATTGCTTTACCTTAATGTTTGGAATTAACATTAGCGATGCTATCATCAGCAGTACTGGAGATTTCGCAACAACTAAATTCGTGAGACAGGTGGCAATTAGCATCTGCAGTTCCTACAACACTACCTCTTATCTTGAAATACATGGTCATATAAAAGATTTATTGCACGTTATTTATAACTTTACTCATTTCACAAAGCGTTTCTTATGAAGTCTTCTCTAAACAAACATCTTAGCTTAGGAAATATCAAACAAAAATTAAAGTAAAATCTCAACTTTCAAAATTTTTCGTGAAAAATTGGCCCTTAGAGGAAGTTTGTATTTCAGTCGTTTTTAAAGTTATTGAATTGGTTTTGGGTTTACACTAAAGCAAATTCAAACCAGTTTAAATTTCAGAATATATTTTTTTTTCTATAAAATCAATTGCTCAGTAAATATTTTTAAAAATTACAGAAAATGAAAAAAAAAAAAAATGTATTTCCGATATCATATCACCTATCTGTCTAGTACATGTCTATGTGAACAAAGTTAGATTTTAATTTATGTACAAAGATTTAATATATTCAGCACAAATAATGTATCAAACAATCAAAACTTCCAGCATAGCAAACACAGCATTTTCTGACTATTTTACAGAATAAAGCAAAAAGCCAATACACGAAATATCATATATAGATAGTAAATAAGAACACATAGAATACAAAGACTATGTTTTTCTTTAATCTTAGCTGGATCATATTGTTTTAAAATTAAACCCGAATGAAATTATAGAGAATAAAAAATGGCATACCCTTCATCGCATAAAAATTCAGAATTAACATCATTCACTTAGACGTTTGAAAAAAAGGATTTTTTTTTTTTTTTTTTTTTTTTTTTTTTTTTTTTAACAATTGGGAACAACGTCTTTTATTAACCTTCATATAATTAGATCATTAAAATTTGACTTAATAAAATAAATAATAATTTCTAATAAAGGAAAACCTAAAGAAAAATATTGCTCACTTTTATTTAATTGTTAAGTATTAAACACCTCTGTTCCTTACCTTTACTTAATTGTTAGTTGTCTCGGGCGACCAGCTAGTTCCACGGGAATATTGATTAAATTTAATTCTGTTAAATCTTTTAGATATAACTTCAAGTCCATTATTCTGTCGAACTATCTGACATCATAGCCATGTTATTTTAAAAGAACATAAATTTTGCTTCCTGTGTTCACGATTCTTTTTAATTTAGAATTATCACATGACATCATAGCATTATTAGAAAAGCAATGTCTGATTCATCTATCAGCTAAAATTCCAAGAAATTGCTGCTTGATTTTTTTATCACTCTTTCGTATACGAAGTATAGAGAAAATACTATAATAATAACACTGAATTCAAGATTTTGACGAATCTTCAAGTGTTAGACACCCTGATAAAGAAAAACACATTTCCGATATTCCGCCTTTGTCTGTTAGTGAAAAAAAGTAATTCAAAAACACTATGAGCTAAACAGATGAAATTTGTTGTATGATCTTTTAGTATATTACTTAATTTTTTTAATCAAATTTTGAACAAACGCCATTCAGAAATCTACCTCCGCGCCTTTTTGAATATAAGTTTAAATTATAATTACAAAACGAAGAATGCTATATAGATAAGATTCAGTACAACGATTTAACATCTGTATAGCAAACGTATATTGTTAAAATCGGTTATGTGATTTTTTTAACTACAATTATAGTGCTGTTTCAAAATTTGGTTTCAATAGCTTGGAGGAACCGCATCTAAAACACGATTTTTGGGTGCTATTAACAATATGCTGGGAAATGAATACAAAGAACTCGCCAAGGATCAAAAAATAGATTCATTAAAAATACTAATTCGTGACATAAATTAATATTTCATAACTATTGCACGCCAATGTCAAGCAAGGCGTTTTTTGCCTAACCGAAACAATACTTTTCTGGTAGTGAGGGGGATTATATTTAACTGAGGAGTATGAGAGAAAATATTAGGGAGACCGCTTCCACTGGTTCGTCTTGTAAACAACACAGACAATTAACACCAAAAACAAATCTTTGGCTTTCAACAATGGAGAAAATTGACACAAATCAATATTTAAAGAAGCAAAGGAAATATTTCAGTTGCTGGCAAAATTAATTTAAAAATTAGGCAATAAATATTATTACAAATTACAAAATTCAGGAAATATTTACACGGTTATCAAAAAGGTTATGAATAAAAAAGCAGTCTTTTTAAACTTTTGTATAAATATTTTCGTAAGTTATTGCAAAATAAATACCAAAATTCAGCTTAATCTTCAAATTAAGAAAATTCTAAGCAATATTTTAAAAAATATATGTCTGAGATATACATTCCATCTTTCCAAGGCTTATAATTGTTCAATTTGGTAACTGTAAGTAGAAAAAAATCAACGCATACATACATATTTATCCTCATTGTTCGTAGTGATAATTTTGGTATAGGTACACACGTGAATAGTACATGTTCGTTTTATGGAAAGGAAATAAAGACGATCAACAACAATAAATTTCTATTTCCATTGCAACAAGCTACACATGCTGAGTTACACAGCACAGTAAAACTAAGAGGAGGAAAACTACACACACACCCGTAAGTGAACAAAGTAACGCCACTGAAGCTGAACAGAAGAAGAATAAATCTTTGGAATTCTATTAACAAGAGTAAATATTTTTACAACCAAAACAATAGGAAAGTCGTCTTTTTCAATTTTATCGTTATATTGCTGAAGCTCTACACATGCTTGACTTCTGAAGTTAGTATTTCATAAAAGTTTTTTCAACCCTACATTTGTTTTTTTAACTGTTTATATGAAAATAATTATAAAAAGCAAGACTTATGGAATATTTTCCATCTGTCCCCTATACAAACCCCATTTCAACGTTAAATCACAATTATAAATGGAAATGCATTTCAGATTTGCCAATTAATAGAAGAAAAAGGCAACAATAATAAAAGCCAGACACAAAAACGCACGTATTATACGTATTTCTTCCCACGTTTCATTAAAATGTTTTAAATAGACACAAGAAAAAAACGTACATGCATTTATTTCGAAAATTTCAATAAAAAAACACTTCACATTCAAATGGTTTTCAGAATTATTTATGACTGGCGAACAAATTACATACAAATATGCTTATAAAAATATAAGAAAAGAACGATGAATCATTTAGCATCGAAGTTCTATCCTTACGACAGAACGCATTTCGTAATAACGTAAGTAAACAAAATAATTGAAATATTTTTACAAATATTTCAATTATTTTGTTTACTAATCCATTGAAATTCAAAGCATTACAGAGCTTTCATACTCCTAATCAACAACAGTCTTTATTAGTTGGTTCGTACTCGGCAAACTAAATTACATTAATAACAATAAAAAAATGAATTCTACAATGGCAAATTTCAAGTTATCATGCGAGAACATTATTAATTTTAAGTCTGGTTTAATTAATTTAAGTCATTAACCAGTTTAGGCCGGTATGAAACAATCACGTCTTCTATATCGGTCTCAATTCCTCCCCCTCCCTTCCTCTAAATATATATATATAGAAAAAATTTTTATACTTTCATTTTCAATTTTACTTGCTGGCAAACAAAGTTTTGGAGCTTGACCGATTTTGAGATGAAATAAACCCATCGTTTTTCTAAATATCGACACTATGTAATCTGATAGTCTCGTGCTTGTTTCATACTCGTTTAAACTGGTTAATGACTTAAGTAAGACAATTCGTAAGAATTCAAAGAATGTATAATTTGGAAATCCAGTTGCAGCTTAAGTTGGCGGTAAATCGCCAAACATCACAAACTTCCGCATTATTTAATAATACCTGTAAAGCGAAAAATGGATTAAACAAAAGCGATAAATCGGTAATTTGTGGTCTACGCATTTTGAGGCTTCAAAAATCTCAAACCAAAACAACATCATGCTCTCACATGATAATAATTTGGTCATTCTGTCTATGTTCCCAATAAAACGAGAAGGTCAAATGTCTGCCAAATCTTATCTGTTATTGTTTCTGACGGCGCCATTGGACAAGCCCGCTGTTACGAAGATTTAAGCCGATTCTCTTGATTTTTTTTCTGCAGAGCCATCTAGACAAAGAGTACGACTTTGACACTCGCGAATCACATCTTTTTTTTACTGGGCGGACTTCATTCATGTATTTTCATTCACATCGTTAAGCGGCATTCCCACGACGCGAGGATACACGGATTCGGCCATAAATCAGATCTCCCACCCACTGGGGGACCACACTCCCCCATAGCCAGGAGGATGCGTTTCCCCTTTCGCCCCTTCTTGGTCTCTTTGATGACCCGTCTACTTACCGACTTCTTGGCGGTAAGTACACGGGCCATCAAAGGGACCACAAAACCGCAAGAGCTGTCAACGGGTGGCACGTGGCTCGTCTGCAGACGGGGAATGGGCCGTGGGAATCCCCCTTTATATAGAACTGAACCAGAGAACGATAATCTCTGAACCAGTAATATTACTCTCGAGAACTTTGAGACCACGACAGATTTATACGTGCGTCAATCACCACCACATGCGGGGAATCTTTGGCTAGCAGGTTCGAGCTAGCAACTTAACGGATACGAGTCTAATGTTCTACCAACCAAGCTATCCCGGACAGATCTTATCTTAACCAGCAATGGATTTACAATTACCTGGATGCCTCGAGACAAGTCATTAAACCCTCCGCATACAATGACGTCTCTGGCATGCGGTACGAATTAAGAAAGTTTTAATTCTAAGTCTGTTATCAAGCGAAAGTATTAAGAATTTAAAAATACAAAGAACACTTTGAAACGCTTCAATATCTCATGCAACTTATATTATTATAAGGATCAAAATTACAATACATGACCAAGATAGAAAATCAGTAATTTTGCAGTTAGGAAATTCAGTAAATTTGTAAGTCAAGGGATTAAAAATATGTTGGAAATAGTTGCAACGTAGATAAACTTGTAAAATAATATGAATTATATAAATTAGAAAATATGAAGACTCCTATGTGTATTTGCATTAATATCATTAAATAAACTGAATAACTTTAAAAGATATCTAGGAATATTTATTATTCACCAGCTAGTTGTATTATATTTTACTTAACAAATACTATAGAAATACTGATTTTTAATACTATATCACTTTATTATATCGTTATAATTTTTCAAAATAATTAAACGTTTATTTTTCAAGAGGAAAAAAATCATTAGCTAATAATAAAGGTTTATTTTTTTAGAAATTTTAAAATTACCAAAAATATTTTCAAAAAATTACAGAAATAAAATTGACTAAAATAAATTATTAGCATGCCGCTTAAGGTAAAAATTACTTAAAATTTAAAATTGAAGGACCACTTATTAAAAGTTGAGTCCTGCCTCATAACAGGCAATGCTTGAGCCATTTTTAAAAATTTTATTTTATATTATTTTCAAATAAATTATTTTAAAATAATAAAAAACTTGCTTTCAGAAAATTACTAAAAGGAAAAATATTGACTAAAATAAATTATTCATATCTTAATTAAAATTTAAAAAAATGTCTTAAAGTATGAAATTAAATTGACCACGTATTAAAAAAAGAGGCCATATAAGAGGCTATGTCTAAACTATAGATGTGTTTAAATCGCTCCTTGATCTTGATGCCTGAATATAACAGATAGATAATCATACAAATTCTTTCTTAAAAAATGCCGTAAAATTTCTTGAAACCTGAAATTTCTACAACAGGAACTTAAAATCAACAAGTGACACCTGAATGTGACAATCAAATCCCAATCATTTGGGCAATAGTGCGCATCAAGTGATCGGATTTCCGACTCTAGCGAAAATAAATAAACAAAACTATCCTGTTACTGAAGTGGCGAAGAGCATCTTATAAGACAGTAGTGATAAAATTGGCGCCAAGCAAGTAACCAGATCTATGCAAGTCGGCGCACTAAGCACTTATTAAAATGCAACTTCACGTTCGAGCAAAACAGCATGCGGAAAGTGAGATGTGGTAAGCGAGGATAACACTTCTTTATCAATCTTACACACGTGGGCGGAATGATGAGAGTGTGGCCATCGTAGATTAAATAACTCCTCTTGGATGTCTGTGATGGGATTCATCCGAGAAACATACCTGACTGTAAGAAGAGCGTCCGAGGACAGATGATTTTAAGAGCAACTGGTTGTCACAGTTAATGGTGACTAAATTAATTTTTTTTGTTATCTTGATATAAAACGCTTTGAATTTAAAATTTATTGAGGTTTCAAGAGTTGGGAAGTAGAATAAAATGTGGTATGTTGCATAACATGTCTGGAAGAAATAAAATTGATTGCAATTTCACACAGGGCAGGACACATATAGTTTATATATGGATGCCCATATGTAAAATGGGATACATTATTTTGTCAAAGCTTTAAAACAGTAAACAACTTTAAAAATTGAACTATACGGGGTCAATTAATTTTAAAAAAAGGCAGATCTTCAAATGCTTATTTCTACAAATTCATGCAACTATTGAGCGAGATACAGCAATTTGCATCCCCCCCCCCCTTTTGGAACGAAATGTACAGAGAGAAAGCATCAGGCCTTTCAAAAAACAACAACAATGAGGTGAATAATTTGATTAAATGATTTACTAGTAAGAATTAAATTTCTTTCGTTTTTAAATAAAATTAAAAGCTACATTAAATTGCATCAAAGTTCTCGTTGAATCAGTTTTATACTGTAACCTTAATATTATTATCTCACTGAGAAAAATTAAAAGATGTTGATTAATCTGCACGTTTAAAGTAACCACAGGCCGAAAAGAAAACCAGTGGAAGTGATTTCGCCAAAACTTCCTCGCATACTCGCTAATAAGTTTATCATGCAAGAGAACGCCTTAAAAGGAACTGGCAAATAACAGTTACAAAATATTCACTTTTGGCTTAAATTTAGCATTTTTCTGAATCCATCATGTTATTCTTGGCAAATAATTTGGCGAATAATTCCTAACATCGTCAACAGTACTCAAAAATCAAATTTGTGTTAAAGATATGTTTCTCAAAACCAATTCAAATAAAAATTTGATATATGCACTTGTAGTGAGAAAATTCCGCACCAAATATGATATATTTAAACCAATGCCTTTTTTTTAAATATCGCATTTACATTTTTCTGAAAGTACAGATTTACATACAGGCCGTTGATGGATTTCACTCAAATTGTAGATGATAAATCTGTATCTACAATGACTATCTAAAAGACAGCTAGATAGTCTGATCTATTTAGCTGTCTTCATTTTGAAATTAAATTAATAACTTACATTCGAACAGACAGAATTCCTCTGAACGAAGTTTACTCAAACTTTGAAAGCATTCTTCAAATTTGGTATAAAGGCTATATGCCGAATTTCAACCACCTAGTAGAAATCGTTTCTATGTTATCTTTGTCACAGACAGACATTTTCCAAAAATGTGTTTTCGAACTCAGGCAGATCTAAAACATAGAGATTCGTCAAAATCTCGAATTCGAATGTTTTGACGATTACACTTCCTCCATACAGCAAATAAGAGAAATTAAAAAACAAAAATCTAGAAGTCCGGTTGTAAATAAAATTACTTAAAAATGATTTGCACCAATTTGGTTAAATCGTGTTCACGCGAGCATTCTGTTGACAGCAGAAGTCAATCTCAATTTTCCTATAAAAAATACTTAATATAAGAATTGGTGTTGGTATTCATAATTCTTTCACTGAAAATCATCTGTAAGCATAATTATTATTATTATTATTATTTATGCACAAGCTCCGTTACAATTATTTTAATATTCAATGCACACACTATGTTATTTCAGATCAATGGAGGATTTCGTTTCTTTTTTGGGGGGTTGGGGGGAGCACTGGCATTGTACACAGCGATTCCCTTCTATTAATAAAATCGTCAATTCAGTTACCTATTTTAGCACATTTTTAGAGTAGTAAATGAATTATTTTAGATTAATATCTCTTTATTTAATTAATTTTGCGAATTTTTGATTTTATTTATCTTTTAAGGATCCCGATTACCGAACAATTATTTTTATATACAATAATTCAAAAGCAAAGCTTTGGTTTATTAATTCTTAGAACCATAGCTATTAAAAAATGGCCCTTTATTCTTGATAAAGCATTAATATTATCCTTATATTTTATAACACACAAAATTTGTATCGTTTACTGTCTTATTTGATAACTAGAAAAGTAAAGTTTTCTTATCAATCAGCTTGCGGTCATTTTTCGACCTGGTGAGCTTAGATAGCTGCCTAATTTGAAATCCACCATTGCTGTAGATAGTTAAAATACTCCATCGTGTTGATCTCCGAAAGAATTATAAAGAATCATTACCAATACATAAGAGGAAAACGGTAGATTCTAGACCAATATCAACGAAAAGGTTAGAAAATGTATTTGAAGACGATTCAAAAAGATCATAAATGATTTGAAAATAAGTACACATTTAGCAGCTACTGATTTCCGTTTTAAGAGGTTATAAAATAGGGGGTTCGAGGTTTATTCTTTTTACACGTTACTATAAAAATATAACACATAACAGAAAAGATATGTTAAGAATGTTTTGATACTAAAGGAAATTGCTCGAGTATAAAAGGTGACCACAATAATCATGGCCCAATAGCTTCTTTCTAAGCCTTTAAAAGTCAATATGTATATTTAGTGTGAAAATTTTTCTATAAGGAGTAAAGAATGATATTTTATGATGTTTGAATCAATAAATATATTTTTCAAAAAAAAAAATCAAAATTTAATTTTTACATATTTTATGGTCTCCTATTAGATACATTAAAATCTTATTATCACAGTAATATTTTTTAAACAACAACAAAACTACCACTATTTTAAGACTAAAATTGGTCGAGTTATAAAGTTTCAAATTTCATTATTTCAAGTTAATCAACAGCTAATTACGAAGAGTACTATGCGTTGATTGGTAGATTTTCATTAAGGTAGACTTAGAGATCATTAAAAGTCATTTAAAAATAAATATATTTAAGGCTTCATAATGGTATAGTATTAGTCAGAAAAGTGAGGGATTGTTTTTTAAGAAAATTTTAGCATATCAAAAATATATGATTAATAGAGCCAGAAAACTATATACCATATATAAAGATATAATACCTTTTCCGACAGTCTATCCATGGACTCAAACAATGTGAAATATAATTCTTAATGTCCTTTAAAGTATTTCTCCAAACGGAAGCACCTGTTTATCACTAACAATTAAGATAGTAATTGTTACGCTATGGTTAAAGCGGTCCTCCAGTATAAAATCCTCATTAAAACTTCAAAACTTTGACGTTTCAAATTGCAAAACTACTGTTAATAATTGTTGTAAGACTGAATGAATAGATGAACAATCGACAAATTGAACCCAAAAGTAAATTAAAAAAAAAAAAGATTATGCATTGTTATAATTGTTTTCTGCAAGATTCTAAGAAACCTTTAAATTTTCTAGAAACATAGCGATAATCGGATGGGCATAGATGACTCACATTATTTACAGTTACCATTTCCAAGACATACAATCTTAACAATGTATTTTGTCCCTTCTGTCCTCGACTTTAATTGAGCAGCTATTTAGTTCTAATGGGAATGGAGAAAGATTCACAAAATAAGTTGATTAACTTCGTTATTTTTCTAATAACTGAAACTGTAACAGAATTTAACAATGAGGGGGAGCACTAACGGACCTCTTTTCGTTAACAAGCATTCTAGTTTTCGGTGATAAACAAAATCTTTTTAGTTTTGATGAAGAAGATATTTTTAAAACCAAATATTGATATTTTCCACTGCTATTAAATGGAATTTTCTAACATTTCTTCTATAAAATTCGATTTATTGTGGTCAGATAATTTTGAAATAAAAATCACGAGCTAGAAAACTTAGTTACACCAGAAGTATTCCAAGCACACGGGCACTTTATAAGTTCATGGCTTTTATCCATATTATCAGAATCAAATATGATAATGATGTGGCATTTGTGATGGGTTCAGAAATTCTTGAAATCTTGCAAAGACTATCGAAAAACTGCCCTAATGTAGTTTCAAAATGTGATATCACTTTAAAAGCAAATATAACATTGCAAACTTGGTAACTAATCAGAAAAAGTTTTTATAAAGAAATTTTGAAAAGAAAAATTGTTCTGTTCTTATTTTTGCAATCTTAACAAGCGTTTTTGAAAAATTCCTGTTTTTGTGGTCAAAATCATAAATGAGAGAAAAAAATATAACTTATTAATAACTTCATTAACCCTTTTTAGGACCATGGGAAGTATGCTTCCCACCAAATTTACCAATCTTTGAGTGAAATTATTTAGGTTTAGCTTAGGTTCTGACAAATTTTTCAATAGCATAGAAGATTAGATTAGTTCCTTATCTCACAAAAACTGGCATGTCTTAATTTACTGTTTAATTATTAACACAATTAAATAATTAAATTTACCTATAAGCTAAATGTATTACTTTTCTTAAGCCAGTCTTAATCTTAAAAGAAATTTAATAGACTCGAAAAAAATGTCCCTTTAAAAAATAAAATATGTATAAAAATGTACATTTTTTTTTGTATTGTATAATAGTCTACACGAGTTAAACGCTGTAAAACAACACAAAGGCCATTTCGGGATGATTCTCGTAATTTTAAATAAATAATCTCGTAATTTTAATTAATTAATTGCGATTAATTTATGAGGATAGCATCTCAATCTTCTTCAAATTTCCATGCAACTAAAATGATGAGGTCAAAATTCATTATGCAATTTCAAATGTATTGAAATAAACAAAATAAATATTTCTGTAAATTGTTTTGTTTACAAAAACTTTGTCATTTCTATCTTTCTCTTCGCCCTCCCCCCCTTTTTTTGCAAGTATTGATTTTTAACGATTTGATTACCAATAGCTAATGAGAGCGTCAGAGGACCTCGGGGTTCTCAATCTCCTTTACTCTTCTTTGTCTATAAAGAGGGTTTAGAATGAATTATAAGAATCAATGGGATATTTGAGAGATGTTAAGGCATTATTTCCAACAGAATTCAATTTCTAAAGAAAATTATTCAGGAAAAAAACACGACTCTTAGACTAAAAAGGATTGTTTTTCAAAAATATCGACATGCTCTAGTTACATTTTGTAAGCAAAAGAAAGACCGTAAGATGATTATCGTTACATAAATAGTGTAACAAAGAGGTAAAAATAGGTCAAATGTAATTTGAGAATTCCATGAAACATGCACCATCAAATTCTGATGTTAATCTGGTCTTTCATATAATATTTTACGAAATTTTACACAAAACTCTAAAAAGCAGATATACCCTATGGGCAGTTTTTGTTGGCAATATTTGTAATCATGCAGATTTATTTGAGTTAACGGCTAACGGTCATTGCAACTCGTGCTTGTTGCTTATTTGTCATGACGTATATTTCATGATGTATATTTAAAGCATAGATTTCATGCTGTATATTTTATGATGTATATTCAAAGTATATGTTTCATTCATTCACTTCACAAACTCTTAAGTTACTCTTTATTATTATTATCTCCCCCAGTTTATCCTATGTTCAATGTGTTTATTGAGAAAGCAAAGGTGAACGTTTATTCCCGTTTTCTATTATTAAATCTCAACAAGATCAATTTGATCTTCCTTTGGGAAAGACAAGGACACCAATCTTGAGATACCTTGATGTGTTTTCTCTTCTTTGGTCGGTGAATGAGTAGGAACACCCACTCAGAGGAAATCAAGCCCTGTAAATGAAAAGCATTTTGTTAGCTATGGTAATCTGATTTGACTGTTCAAGCTAACAAGTTGCCTTGTAAAGAGGATGATAATAGCTAGAAGTGTAACCATGCCTTGCAGTTGGGGAAAAAATTGAGAAACTGCTTCGGCAGAGTTGGCTGCAAAAAGGAAAGCAGTACTTCTTCAAGAATATTTTGGGGAACAATTAGTGTAAAAAGAGGCAGAACACATAAAAACTTAATTATTTGAAAAGTTAGGTTTAGTTTAATTATATTGACGCCCCATTTCTAAGCAGCACTATGACTATTTCAAAGAGGACATTGCAATTTTGAATCATGTTCAGATGACAAGATCGACACTTGAGCTGGCATCCAGACTTCCATGTTTCCACATTACATTATCGGCAGGTAATTTGGTCCTGTTGGTTTTAAAGTGCACCAGACCCGCTTACATAGTAGTTTTTCAGTTGAATCAGGTATCGAACCAGGAACCCAACGGTTCCGAAGTGAAATCTAACCACCATATCACCGTGACCTTTTGAAAAGCTAGGATTAAAGCTTAGTGAAGTAGGACTTCAAAGAGGCATTATTTTATTAATCGGTCTAGTGGCAGCTAAGAAACGATGTCACTTGTTGATCCATTTGAAATTTTGGATGCGATATCTTAATCTGTAGAGCAGAGTGAGCAAAGCAACATTTGGTGTGCAGTGATTTTTTTATCCATTCAGAAATAATTAATTCAGACATGATTGAGATATTTTGAGTTTTCTGGCTGAAGATAATGATGTTAGAAATGAGTAAATAGGTCTGTTTAAAAACATAAATGGTTGCTCTAAAGAAGGAGAACAAAAGGTGGAAAAATACTGTTAGTAATCAGTTTGATAGCTAAAACAGAAGATGCTGCTTTGTTTGCTGAAATAAATATAACATCTGGTTAGAAGAGATTTTGAATCATGGGACGGTGGTCACCGGGATTGTAGGAACATTAAATTAGGAGAATATCACATTAGAAGTCATTAAATGATAAAAGTTGAGGAAGCATTTAATTTAGAGGTTGCAATGAGTAATAAGACGTAAATATTAAAAAAGCATTTAGTTTGTTGGATGTAATGAATCGTAGGACGGAATTGTCAGAGAAATTGTAACATTTGCTTTGGAGACAATTTAAGTTGTGGGGCAATAGTTAAGTGAAATATAAAAAGCACTTAAAGTTCGGTTTTCTTCGACTTAAGGAATCATATTGATGTCAAGATGCTACATTACCAACAATTTGATTCTTTGCAACTGGATGGGTATAGGAAGAGGACAAGAAAACAGCAAGCAAGGAACCATGCACGAATCTATTCAGAATATACCCTGTTCCTAGTGGAGAAAAAGAAGTCTGACATTTCCAAAGAGACTATCGAATTTGAGGAATAGATTAATGGCGTAACTGAGAGGTTGTATATTACATGGTCGATCACATTAATTATGTAGATATTGACAGCTCAGTGGTAAAAGAGTGGTCGCCTTCACTTAACGTTATCACTAAATTTTGTATTTACTTTCATATTTTCCCGACGGACAGTTATTTGCTATACATATTTGTTCCGATTTTTTTAAATAGTACACACTGAAAAAAATCGCCTATAATGCTCTATAATGGCATTTTTTTTTTATCATGGTTCTTTATTTTACACTCAACATAAATTAAAATAATATAATCATTATTAAATATTATTAAAAGGTATTACATATTTATACTTATAATAAAGCTCAATGTGTATGTGTGTTGGCGCTCCACAGGGCCAGATCGTTCCCCTTAGAGCTACCAAATTTGGCATCTGTATACCTTAGACACGAAAAATGTGCACTTCGGAACGATTTTTTTGAATTTTTAATTATAATTTAAATTAATAAAAAATTATACGAAATTTTGGCATTTTTCCCAGTAACTTCCGAAATTATTATAGTAGAAACATGATTTTTACATCAAGCTAAAGATTTAAAAAAATGGCTATCTAATGGTATCTGAGTTTTAACATAGAACTTAAGCTTCTATCTTTACCGAATTTTTATAGGAATATTTTAACTATATTTTTTAACAATATATTTCAAACGAAACAATAAAATTTAATCTGCAAAGGGAAAAAAAAATTAGCTTTTATCAACAAATTGTCATCATGTAGACAAAAGTTCAAATTTACAAAAATTTTTTTTAAAAAATCAGCTTTTATTGCAAATAAAATCTAGAAGAATATAACTTTCAGCATGTGACTGGATAAAGTAAAATAAATATTAAATGTGATATTTTCTTAAAAAAAAATAAATGCAAAGCAAAGGTTTCTGCAATCGTTTGCAATATCTATATCATTAATTCAACAAATCTTTATTTACGGTAAACGCGATTGAATTTATACAGGATACGCATTCAAAATAGGACCCAATGCCCGATTTGAAAATCATCAGTAATAGACATAATATTGTTAACTTGGTATAAATGAAGTAAATAATTACATTTTATGTAGCTTGAGTTAAACAATGCATTGATGAATAATGAGTTATAGATGTTTTCATACTTTGCCATGTGAACCATATTTCACAAAATGTTTTTACTAATATTTTAAATAAAAATTGCTAATAAAAATTACTAATATTTTAAATAACATAATCAATTATTAAAACAGACCGATTTATAAAAATAAAAGAATATTATTGTGAAAACGTATTCTTTAGGGGTCTTTCCGTCCCCCATCTTAAAGAAAATATCAATTTTAGGCCAATCAAGGCCCGGAATCACTCCAAGGCTGATAATCAAATGAATATTTGTTTGCGTATATGAATGAATGTGTGTGTGTGTATTAGGGCACTACACACCAGACCATATGATCTAGAACTACCGCAGTTGGTATACTTGCTTTGGAGGATGAAAAAGTATACCTAGGCGGATTTTTTTGAAACTTTTATTAATTAAAAATTAAGCTAATATTTGGAATTTTTAAAGACAATTTCCGAAAATATCACAGCACAAAACTATTTTTTAAATCCTTTTAAAAATGACTTCATTCAGCCTTCAAAATGACATCTTTTTTTCGTTGATAATAATGTTTTAACCGATAAATTAAGTTTCTACATTTTATGTTTTTAAAAAATACTGTAACTATACTTTCCAGCAATTAATTTCTCACAAAATGAAAGTAGAATTTAATCTCCAGGAGCACATTAAGAGTGTATCAGTGCTTTGCAGTTACTCTGATAAAAACTCAAAAGGAATGATTAAATTAAATTAACTCTTATGGCAAATTAAGTGAAATTTTTTACCAAAATAATCAAGTTCTAATGATAAACAGAATGTACTTAGAGGTAATTCAATTTTGATATTCCATTGTGTGTCTTCTACAAGAAAAACAGGCATAGTCATATATAATAAGAAAATGCATGGATAAATGACATTAAAAATGTTTTGTGTGTCATTAGAGCATTAAGTAAAATTATATTAATATTAAATTCTACCGCATGACCTTTACAAAATACAATTATTATTTTTTTTCCCTGTTTTATATAATAACACTAAGTTACAATTAAAGCTGTACAATGAATTATTGCACCAAGGAAAAAAATTTGAGTATTCAAGTCAACTATGTAAAATCAAGTTTTTATTTAATAAGTAAAGATTGCAACCATATGAAAATAATAATTTATGATTATTAAAAAAAAAAAGTTTTGCAACAGAATATCAGTAGCCATCAAATTTTATGAACACAAAATCCATACCCATTAAAATAATTATATTAAATTCATACTACAACTAATAGCACATGTTTATTAACCACATGCACTCAATTAAAAAGCTTCACCATATTTAAAAGGCATGTAGTTAATAGACAAAAAATAGTAATGATTGAATAGCTCTCAGTATCTATATTTTACAATTAATTTGATTTGCAAAACTTTTATAAAGGTTAGTCATTTTTTTTATGAAAGAGTGCAAAAAGTGCATCATAAATATTAAAATTTTATCACAAGTATATAATTATATAAATTTTTAAAAATTAATTTCATTTTGAATAATTTAAATAAAAATATTTTTACCTTTTAATTCAAATAATAAAATATTCTGCAATAATTATTACATTAAAACTCAAATATACCATACATCACCAAGTTTTATTAAATAAATGTTCATGTAGTTTGTGTTATTTTTTTAAATCATATAACATTTAATTTTAAAATACTTTAAATTAATTAATTCTGTAAGTATATGCTGCTGTGATTCATATTTTACAAAACATGTATAACTAAAAAATATGACAGATCTCATAGCAAATACATATAAAATATTAAATTTGAAGTTTTAAATTCAACTTTTAAAGCAATGTCAAGTACGAAAATAATTATATTATTACATGATATTGATTCATTTATATATTTTTGCTGTTATTTTACAAACCGAAGTTTAGATAGTCCGGGTAAAATTATATCACAATGAACTAAAATAGCTTTCCAGAGAAATGGTTTGAGATATACAGTCCACTATATTCATGTAACAGAAAATTATAGTAAATGGTAATTCAAAAGATTGTGCATGTAACTTCTGGATTATTCATTTCATATTAATAGCACGTGAAATTTTGAAGAAAACCAAGTATTTACAGATCTAAAATAAATTCAAATTAATTAAGTTACCCTACATTAATGGACATTTAAGAAACGTTTAATCCACTATATTTTCAATTAAGAACACATACATACCTCATAACACAAGAAATTATTTCAAAAATGTCTGCTAATTGAAACTGAAATTAATTCCTCAACCTCACGAAACATCACAACAAGCTGTTTTACTTTCAAATACCAGTGCTTACGACTGACACTTCTGCAATCCGGACTTATAAACAAAACAAAAACAAAAATATAATTGTTGCCAACCGAATTTCTCATAAAACTTTATTTTTCTCCGAAATATGTTTATCAATCAAATGTGTTCGATAAAAATAGAATTTTTGCCAGTAAAATGCGGAAAATATCATTAATTCTTTTCACTATCCTTGAATTATGTAAATTTGCCTATTTTTATAAAAATTTAATTTGTTTTCTATGTTTCGATAGTCAAATCCCTATCTGTAACTGTTAAAATCAAAACAAAAATCGTCTGCTCTCCTCGTTTCGGGGTGGTATGTCAATTCAAATATTAATTTCATTGATTAAATTCATTTTTCTGTTTAATTCAAGCTAAGAAAAAATATTGTAAGTTTTTCTTACATATATTTGATTAAAGTTTTTGTATAATTTAATTTTTATAAGAATTAATGCCCTTTTAAAGAACTGTTGTGCTTTTCGTCTGCTAGTATAAAATCCAAAAGAAAGCTTTTATGAATTTTTCAGCCATAATATCCAAAGAAGAAAATATCAATTTCATTAAAAATTAGAGAATATAATAGAAAATTTATATAAAAAAAACTTTTTCTATTCCTTCTAATTCAGGATAATTTCAATATAAAATTGATTGACTTTTTATACAGTAAATTTTTTTAGTCGATTCATTTGTTTTAATTTAAAATCGCTTTAAAAGTTTTGTCAGTTATTCGGAGACTTTACAGTATTATAGTTTGTTCCATTTTATATCGTTAAAAGTGTAATCATTTCTATATAATAACCTTGTAAAGTGCTGTGTATTTTCTCACAATTAACTTAATTGCATACTTTAGTGAACATTTGGGGAGTTTATTACCAGTTGTTACAATTTGGTAAAGATTAGTATAAAATCTGTATTGTGTTTTTCAATATAATCCAAATCTTAAATTGAAAAATTATGTCATAATGATCCTTTGCATGCATTATTTTTTTCCATTGATTTCTTATCTTCTAAATGTTATGTTTTTAAATATGTTTTATATAAAAGAATCATTGCTCAATAAAATTGGAAAATAAATAAAATACAAATTTGCTTGTATTGATTGCTTATTTTTTCCCCCCGAGAGTTTTAAATAGTTACATTTTTTTATTGTTATTTTTGAGTTTCTAATTTGTATCTGTGTCAATAGTACATTCCAAATCTTTAATATATAAATTAACATTTTAGTATTAATTCATATTGTCATAGGTTATTGATTGTCTTAGAAATAATAATGGCAAATTGAGACATTTGATTTTGTATCAGAAGAGAAATATATTCTTTACAAATATATATCATTTTGAGAGAGGATAAAAAAAAAAATGTTTTTTGCTAATGCATAATAAAAGTAAAAACAAATAATTATTGTCTTTTAGTTTTGTAGGGAAAAATGAATTTGTTTTACTCCATTAAAAAAATCTTAATTTGTTTCTGTAATAATTTATTATCCAATGGCTGATTTATCTAAATAAATAAAATGCTTAGATTTTAGATGTTACATTCATATACTGTTATGCAAATCTTTTGAATGAATATACTTAAAAGCAACCCTTTTATTTATTTATTTAAGCAATTAAAGTAATCACAAAAAATAATTCAGAAATATTTGTAGCCTTCATATTAGTAAGATACATTGAATTTTTAAAAAGCTGAATATCGAGAAATTATTAAAATATTGAGAATATTGTACTGAAACACATACACACACATTTTTATCTGAATAAATAATATTTAGAATTGGTTTTTATTGTTTTTAATTTGTTCAAATATAATATTCTTAAAGTAAATAATAACAATATAATAGGATTATAAGCAATGAAATTTATTTATATATTATATTTTATTCATGCGTTAAAAACGTTATGCATACGTTTAGAATTGAAGAATCAAAACATATTATTAAAAATTTGATTGAGGCTATTTTAAATTAAGTCAGTCTGTAATAAAATGTTATGTGAATCTGTATAAATTTAGACTATATCAATGTCAGAAAAAATTTACAAATATGCTTAAGTAATAAGTGCATATAAATTTTAAATAGAGTTTGGTATTAAATAAAATGGAAAAATGTTTATAAGTTGAATAAAATAAATATGGTATAAATAATTAGATGTTTCTTATAGAACCTTTCTAAGGGCAATATAAAACTTACTGAAACTTTGAAACGCAGTTATTTCATTTCTAAAGTGTGTTAATTTATTCCAATTACTAACAACTAATGCTAATAGAATGAAAATTATATATATCTCATTAAAGCTGCAAAAGAAAGGAATTTTGTTATTATTGTTGCATAAAAAGATTTTTTTAACAAATGAAAATTTTTTGACGTTTTAAAAGTAGCCTGGTACAGAAGTCATACATTATGCAGTTATTTATTTATGCTTGTCTGATTATGCTATTCTACCAACTGCATTTATAGAAAAGTACCATTTAATAATAAACTTGAGTTGTGTCCTTAATTGTCACTCATTTAATTTGAAAACAGGAACGTAACTTTAAAAAATATATTAGAAGCTGTATTAATAAAAAATTTGCTGTTTATTACTTGAACTTTAAATTTATATTTGTATTAGTACTTAAATTTTTTTATTTCAAATTATTTATTTTAGTTTTCCTCAAATTTTCCCCTTTTCTTACTTATGAATAAGTATAAAATAAAATTTTAAGGCTAAGATAAGATTTTTTTGAAAATTGTATTTTATTATTATTATTTTTTTTACTTATTTAGATTAAAATGGAAGATGAAAATGCTGCTCCTGAATTAGCTGTTGAAACGGAAAATGTTCGAAGAAGTTCTTCTATTATTGATACTCAAATGATGCAGATACCACATGAAATATCAGCTGATAATAATTCTTCTAAAAGTGCTGTGAAACCTTCTGCTGAAGTACTTGCAATTGTAAAAGATGAATCAACTATTAAGCGAGTTGATTCCGATTCAAAATTTGGATTTATGGAAACTGTGCCTCTGGAACTTTCAATGCAGGAATCATTACCTAACAGCCCTGCTCCAAATTTGACTGTTGAGAATACAGAAACAGTGTCTGTACAAATGAGGTCATTAAGTTTGTCTGAAAAAAGGTCAGGTGATAATACACAAGTCACCTTTAATGCTAGACCCCTTGTAAGTCAAATTTTTTAAAACATTTTAATTTTTATTTATCTTATCGAAAATTACTTCATTATAAAATAATATACTTTTTATTTTAAACTTTCTTTTTAATTTATGACTACATTGTTTTAAAAATTCTGTTGCCTTATTTAAAAAATTCTGGCTATAGTAGTATGTAAGAGAAAAATGTTTTAAGAATATATTTGAAAGGGCTAAAAAATTTTTCAGATTTCATATAATAACTTATTTTTGTTTAGTAGTTATAGTGTGTATTTAAACTTATGATGATAAAAAATTCTGATTTTGAATGTAACATATTTAATATATATAAAATATTTAAATATCAAAATCTACTATCTCGAATTTTAGGTATTTTTGATTCATTTTGATCATTTTGCAGTTATTTAATTACAATATAAATAATAGAGCAAAGAATATGTGACATCTGATTTAATTACTGAAATAATTTCTGTTTGGAAATGTGCATCAGTTTTTATTTTATATCATTATGTGTAGGACAAGAATAAGGAATTATTCATTTTTGATATAAAAATATAACAGAAAAACTCTCAACGTAACTTCTGGGTATAACTTCTGATTATATTTAAATTAGTAAATTTTGAAATGAAAATCATTATCCTTGACTTTGCTCACAAGCTAATGTCAACAATTGATCTGATTTTAATAAAAACAGCTTTTAACTCAGATTTGCAAATTTGTTGAATATCGGAGTTTGATAGAAGCGATTTTTCCTGCAAATTTATTCATTTGTAACTTATCGAATTTATATCAAAACCTTAAAATGTTAGAAATGTTAGTTTTCTAATTAAAACATTAATTCATATTAAACATCAAAATTCATTAAGGCAGCTATCTGTCCATTGTTCACTTTGCTGTACATAAACATTGCCATATGTAATAAAAATGTGTAGTTAATATTAATATAACTAGTTAATTTTTATTCTCATTCAATTTACATCTAGTCTGCTGATTGTGATACAAATACTCTAAGCAAGTATTTTGGTACTGAACCTGCCAAGAAAATAGATTCAGATGGACTGAATTTCTTCAATGCTTTAGCTGAAAATGCTACTGGAAATGTTAAAAAGGACTCTTCATCTTCAATACCAGAACAAATAATACAAAGAAGTCCAGCAAATAAAAAAACAGAACTTGCCCAAGAAGTTTGTGAAGATTCTTCTGCTGGTAATATTTTTTAATTGCATCATATTTTCCTATCGTGTTTTAGATTAATAATTCATAATTTTCATTTCCTTGTTGCTACATTGAATATATTTTTTCACAAAATTTAGGCATTGATGCAAATAACCCTCCACCAATCCTTCTTAAATTTTTCTCTGAAGATAAGAGTGGAAATGACAGAGATGGAAAAGCTTTCTTTGATAAGATTGCAGAAGAGAAACCAACAGGAAATAATTTGGCATTAGAAATTAAAGAACCAATCATAAATGTCCCTGCTGAGGAGCCATTTTTAAATTCTCCTATAATTAATAGTGAAATTGAAGAGGCTTGGATTCCATCAGAAAAAACACGACAAATATTAGTATCTGTTATTACTTCAAACTCTCCTGTTTCTCTGGATAAAAATCAGCTCACTTCACCATGTGTTGTTCTTGAAGAAGATTTGGTATGTCTGTTGTTTAGTTATAAATACTTAATAACTTATATTAAATTAATATATTATTATTATACAGTCATTATCTTTAAATCTGCAATTTTCATTACATACAAAAATTCTTTTTTTGTTGCTGTTTTTTGTTTTTGAATTTTATAAAACACCAGATTATATTGAAGGTTTTTGAATTTTGAAGGCCTAAGTATTTGAAAAATACTAATATTACAATAATTAATATAACTGATAAAAAAATAATTGCTTGACAAATTTAATTTAAAAGCATCTTGTGATTACACAGAGTATATTATTAACAATTTTAGCCTTTTTTTTCTGATAATTCTTTCAAATTTGTCCATAAACTAATAAAATATTATTTATATTGTTAATAGAATTTTAAGAAACAATTTAATGTTTTAATCCAGCCTATATTGTATTATTATCTTAGAAAATAAGAGAAACCTGGATATTATATTGAAATTATTTTATTGTGCATGCAACTTTCTTATAGGATGATCCAGTGAAGCAACTTTTAAATCAATGTAATTCAATTTATGCACAACATAGAAAAACTTTAAGTGATAAAGATGTAAGTGAAGATGAAGCTGGATTACAAAAACTAATGGTATGTTAAAAATTTATTTTCAGTTATAAAGTCAGTTATAAGTTTCAGTTATATTGAAATTTTTGAGATTATTAGGAAATTTTAGATATTTATTGAGCTTCCACATTTAATATGAAATGTGGAATATGTGCCTGATGTTCAGTTCGTTACAGATTACTTCCTTCAAAATATTAATACCAAGCTGTTATGAAATTTTAATGTAATTTCAAGATATTACAGTATAAGTTTCTACTGAACCTGGTGCTTGATTTTTTTTAATGATAATCCCATCTTTAATAACCATCAATGTCATGTATTTTTATGGGCTTGAGCATACATTTCTTTCATAATTTTCAAGAAAAGATGGTGAGGATTTTTCTACATTGTTTTTGACTCATATTTTGTTAACTTTATAAAATCTTGTGTATTTACTGTATCATGTGAAATGTAAAAATATATAATATGTAATTAATATATAAAAAAATTAATTTTAAGCAAAGTTTTTAAAATCCTTTTTATAGTAATTTTTATAAATAAAAATTATCTTCTCCCAAAACTTTTTCTTCTAAAATTTTTTTTAATAAATTAATTTTTTTAAATATACAAATTTTAAAATTTGATTATTTTTTACCCTATATTAAGCCTTATTAAAACATCTATAAAATGAGATGGAATATTATAAACAATTAGAAAAATGATGATATATTCAGTACTAATGCTAGTGGACTGCATAAGGAAAGTTACTCAGAGAGTCATCTGAATTTTCATGCTCTAAAAGCAATAAAAATGAATTGATATGCTTAAAACATGCATTATACTCAATATTCTGTATAATAAGACCATATTTAAAATAATGGTTAATTTAAAAGTGTTTGTCTTATACATGAAGAAGCTTAGGAACATGTATAACATTCACTTTGATACAGTTTTTTATACCTTCTTCCATATCGCGAATTCTAATTGTGATTGATATATATTAGAAAATCTTATTCACACTTAATTTTGGTTCTATATTAGTATTTTATTTTATTAGTTGACTATTTTTAATATTTCTTGAAAAATATGTCAGTATGATTAGTATATAATCTACTTATATATTTAATGAAATTAATTATAATGAATGAAAAATGTTTCTATAGTATTAAATTCAGACTCTACTCATTTATTTACAGGAAGCTGGTTGTTATAATGCTGCTATTAATTTGACCAAAAAGCTATTAAAAGCATGTGGTCAGGGTCTTGGAGATGAGGGTAAACCGTGCAAACATACTCCTTTATCTTTAAGGGTAAGAAAAGTAAAATCTGGACACTGTGTATTAATATTCCATTTCAGAAAAATAAACATTCAAATAATTATTTTTGTCTTAGATATGTTTTAATAATGCTACTGCTTTCCTTGGTATAGTAAAACGTAGCTACAATTTAAAAAAAGATAACTGATGAACTTCAAATTCAGATAGTTGATTAAATTAATCAGAGCAGCATTTCATTTTAAAATATCAGTATCTGAAAAACTGTTCTTAAAAATAGCATTCTTTTAGCTTTTGCCTTTATGATCTAAATCCAAATCCGTAATTAAAAAAGGAAATACAAAATAATAAAATTGTTTATTAACTTAGAAGATAAGAGTATAAAATGAAAATGCTGGGACTTTTTTTTATAACTTTATTTTTTTACGTAATTTTATATTTATTTAATATTTTTTATAAATTCATGAATTTGTAATAATTTTTTACAAATTCATGAATTTATTAATAATTTTGGAATTCATAAAAAAATTTCAACATTAAACATAGTATTTTACATTTTTTTAATCAAAAGAAATGGATGAATGAAAGTTTTTAAATAAACTAAATGTAAATTGTGATGATTTGAAAAAATTTTAAAAATAATCTTTTGCAAATTTTACTTATTTAAAATTATAATTCAAAATTATTATTTTGTTTTAAGAGCCATGTGCATTAAACTGTATTACCTAGTTTGTGTACTGAATTATATTAGTCCCTGTGAGATAACTACTGAACTCATTCCTAATTACTTGTTCTAGTGCACAACTGCATGAAATGTTCTTCCTTTTGCACAAATTAAAATTAGTCAATGTAAGAATTCTTATTTAATACTAATGCTTTTTTATACTTGTCATTGACAAATTTAAACAAATGTAGTTTTCCTTGAGTATTTCATATAAATAGGGTCTCTTTCTTAAAATCACATCCTATTCCAATATTATATCAAATTACATAGCTATTTTTTATAATATTTATTTGAATGTACTGCGGAAAATGCGATGATTTTTTTATTAGTTTTGTCATGTATCATTATTTTTTATCATTTATATTTATAAATATTATTACGAAACTGTAAATTTATATTGGTTATTTTTTTTAATGCAGCTCTGGTATGTTCGCCTTGCTTTATTAGTGAAATTGCAACATTATTCTTATGCAGAAATAGAAGGAGCAGCATTTGGTGACTTAGATAAACCTGATTTGTATTATGAATTTTACCCTGATGTTTATAAAGGCAAAAGAGGTAAAAAATATTATATAAAATTTAACATGTTTTATGAAATATGGATGCTCTGGGATATTAATTTATTTTGGCATTACGGAAAAGTTCAATTTGAAATTAATAATTTTTAAATTGTCATCCATTAAAACAGAAGCATTTATTATATGATTGCAAAATGCTATAAAAAGTGGTTTGTTTTAATCTATCTCTGGTACATAAAGGAATAAAACAGTTTTCATGCAGAAAGGAATAATGCAATTTAGTTTAATTTCCAATAAAAAAAATTAAGTAAAATTATTTCAGTTTTAATTTTGTTCAAAATCACAAGATTCTAATGATTATATTATTTGAAATATGAATATTGATTGGTATCTGTATCTAATAATGCTATTAATTTGAATATGTTAAAGTGTAATTATTGATTTTTTAACAGAAACATGCATGTATTTGTTTATTCCATTATTGTAAAAGTCTATAAAGATTGTTTTGTGAATTAATTTAAATTAAGCAAAATACTTTCATCAATCAACTTCTCACCAACTTTATTATCATTAATTTAATCACATCAATTAGTACTGATGAACAACATGTGCTCAATCCTAAGGAAAGTATTATTATTATTGTTGTTTTTAAAATTATAAGCATAGAGCTCTCTGATTAATTCGTAAGCAATACATAGAAATTGATTAAATTAAGTTGTTAAGGCAAAATTTTGAAATGGGAAAGGACAGGTGATCATCAATGGCACATCTATTGGTCATGGTTATGCAAAATAAAAATAAAATATTGAAATTGTGACTGGTAACTAATTTTTCTGTATCATTTTTATTCATATGTTTGGTTTCCTTGATTATTTTAACTGCCCTGAGTAAAAATTATGAAATGAATTGTAAAATAAACAAAATTTTACATTAAGTTGATTGTGAAGCATATAATTTATTTAATTGATGCCTAAATTTCACTTTAAAAGAGTATTAAAAGATTTCTTTACAAATTAAGTTTGAATTAATGATAGTTGCTTTTTGACATTTCAAAGTCTTTGTTAGAAAGTATCCAAATTGTTGTTTCAAAACAAAAGAAAACTTCGCTATATGAATGGACACCTCAAGTACAAACTAATATAGCAAAAACCCTTTCTTAATTTTATAATTGGCCTAACACAATAAGAATATTGAGTAAAATATGTGCTGAATATTACTTTATTTTATATCCATTTGATAATTTGGCTGTATTATATATTACTTTGCCAAATATATTACATATGTATTTTCTAGATACTCTTGCGAATTGTAAGAACTGACAAGTTTAAAATAATTGCCTATCTTTCTCATTTGTCTTGTCTATGCAATTATTTCTTAATTACTTACATATGGGGCATGTTTTTGTCAGATTTTTTTCATCGTAGTTACCTAAGTAAATGTACATATCATGTGAACCAACAGAAATTCTGTTGTAATGAATAACTTAGGATTTTATTTTTATGGGGTATGAAAATGGGGAAAGTTTGTTTAGCGCAGATTCATAATTTCGAGCTACATGCCCTCAGTTCAAAATACAAAGTCAGTTTAGAAACACTCTTTCCATTGCTTCAAAATGAGGATATTAACATTATTAAATTCTACTAATAGTAAGTAAAATGGCCAATTACTTTTTTGTACTAAGAAATGCCTTTATGAAATGCATTTTTATAAATTAATATACTTTTTAAAATAGGTACTATGGTTTCCTTTCCACTACGTCTGCTTTTAGCTGAATTGCCTCAGTATCAAGGTAATTACCAAATTGCACTGGACAATCTGTATCAAATTCTACAAGTCATTCAAAAAGTAAGTTAAGTTAACCAAAAGAAAATGTGCTATATTATGGAAACGTTTTTGTAGTATTTTAATTTCAGAAAGCAAACAGATATCTTATAAAATTAAATATTATTAATACAATTAAAAACATTTTCTTGTAAATGGACTCTAAATAAATACTTAACAAACAAGCAGATATCTTATAAAAATATGAAAGAAATAATAATAGTATAAAAATATTTTGTTTTTATAAAAAAAAACTAAATGAATATTTTGTATTAAATTAAAACTAGATAGGTTCAATTTGTAAAATTTTTGTGACATTTTTATGAATGATTTGCTACTTTGAAAAGTGATTCTATCCAACTATATAGTTTTTTATGAATAGATATTTTCAAAATAAATGACTTTTCTGAATAAACATTATAGTGTTTTTAGTGAAATATTTTAAATTGCCATTCCTCCAAATTAATATATTTTATTCACTTAAAAAATCTTCTTAAAATTAACTTGCTCCCTAAAATTCATTAACTTAAACTTTTTACAGTGTTTAAGTTATAAGTAAATTTAAACATTATAAAACTATTATAAGTAGAAAATTTCCAAATTAATAAATATTATTCATTTAAATTATCTTCTAAAACTAACTTACTTCTTAAATTAATTTTACTGATTAAAATTATCAAATAAACTTGAGTAATTTATATTTGTGTATAAATAGTTGATGTGATTTTGGTGAAACAGACATTGTTGAGAAATGTGCTAAAAAATTATGATTTATTTTTGCTATATTTCAATTTTTAATAAACCATAAAATTTGTAAGTCTTTCAATTATAGTAAATTTATGAAGAGTGTATATAATACTAAAGTTTTTACTTTAGTAAAAAATATTAATGCCAGTATGAAATTGAACAATCTGTTTTTAAATTCATTTTGCTATGATTTCATTTTACTATAAAGTAGATAATTATTCTTGTAGATACTGCAGAATGTAAAAAATGGATGTGCAGAAGATGGTACTATGATCAAATTATCAGATTCTAGACGAACAGGTATTAATGTTTTGCTTTTATCGTAATGATCTTTTAATAAAATTCTAATTTAATGAAATAAATCTTTGGGGCTATTTTAATAAATAATTATCAATTCTTGTATTAAAATTCAATACTTAATATCTAACAGTTTAATATTTTTATTTACAGCTTCTCTTGAAATATGGGGTCAAAGAGAAAAACGAATTTTATATTCAATTTTGAATTGCATCCTTTCTCAAAAAGTGAGAAATGCCGTTTAGATATTCATTAACAACTAATTAATGATGTTGAATATTTTTTTGTAATTTAAAAATATTTTATTTTAATAAAATTTTCTTAACAAAAAAGTAAATTAAAAAATTATTTCATATAGGAAAAAATATATTTAAATTGATGGATATAAACATAAATTTATGCATAAATTGTATTAAAAATTTAGCATTAAATTTTTCACTATAAAATGTTGCATAATCTTTTGTATGAATGACATTTGTATTTTATGGAACTGTGACATGCATCAATTATAATCTAACTTGTTCTGAAGATTTATAAGCTCTAAATTTTAATTATACATATTCAAAATTAAATTTGTGTCTGGAGTTCATTTTAATATTAGAACTGCATTGAGCCAGATAAATTTCAAGTTAAGCTGTAGAAAGCAGGTTTGTTTCTTTTTCTTTTTTTGTTGTTGTTGGGTAAGAAAGTAAAAGTTTTGCTGCTGTTTCTTTTGTATACATCTTTTTACAATTGGTAACAAATTTAGGAAAGAAAAAAGTTTCATGTTTTTATTTCAATATTTTAGTTCAATGTTTTCAAACTCACAACAGACAATAAAAAGTTTTAAAAATATACAACACCTTAATTTTTGAAATTTCTAATTATTAGTAATTATTAAGAATATTCCTTAATGATCAATCAATAAGCAAATCATATCAATACACTAGGGTTCGAATTTTTTAGAAATCAGTAATAAAATTCCTACCCCATGATTAATACTCTATTACAGTTGCTTATTGAACTCATAGAAAATAAATATAAAGTTTATACTTAACCATAAAAAATAAAGGTAATCAAAATAAAAGATATGTAAACTCTGAACTTTGCAAACATTTATCAGCCAGTTTGGAAACACTAAAAAAAATTGGCAAATGAAATTATTTATATATGTAGAAATATTTATTTGTGCAAACAATTATTTTCACTTATGAACAAGCAAAGTATCTTACGAGATCCAGAATTGCAGTTATATATTTAAGGTCAGTTTTGAAATCAATCTCTTGAGATGTGTGAATTTCCCATTATCTGTGAAATGGGAAAGGTAAATTCTATCAAGAAAAAAGCCTTACTTTATTGGTTTTTTTATGATGAATTTTTAAATATTTTTATGAAATAATTTTTTATTTTTTCCCAGCCCACTTAAGGCTTCTTTATTTGACTGCAAGTGGTTATTGAGTTTGATACTCTTATTTGTTACTGTTAAAAAGGAGTAGAAAGTACATAAGCATTACAAAAGGGATAATTTCATGATGTTTTTATGTCATAGGATTATGTATTAGCTGTTTCAATTGTACAAAACTTGATGGAGAGGAGTAAAGAAGAAATTCCTCAATTATATTCAGCTTTAGGAAGGATATATCTTCAGGTATTTTACTTCAAGACTTAGCAGATATTTGTTAAATTATAATTTATTTTTATATTGAAAATATAAGAAATCTATAATTATTGTTTATAAAGCAACTAATTATCATTATATAAAATAATTGATCAGTATACTCGCCCACCTACTGAATATTTTTATTAGCTATACCAGTAGCTTTTGGAGCACAGTTGGTTTGCCAAAGATATTGATTATATTTATTTTTAGTTAAATTGTTTGGATATAACTACATTTTCTTAATGCTGTCAAATTACCAAGCATTAAAGCTAAGTTATTTTAATTATCTTAAATATGTTTTGTTCATCTACACCAAGTTATTGCAATATTGTAATTTAACTTTTTTTTAGTCATCTTATAAACTACACATATATTAAACACAATCCTTCTCATTTAGCTTTCATCATTGAGGGAAAGTCAAGTGATTAAATATTTGAAGATTCAATGAAATCAAATTGAATTTCATTGTCAAAAAATTAAAAATTTCACTTACACTTTTTAAGTTAAAGGTATCAAAAGAAAATTGCTCAAAAAGCAGAATTTATATATACCAAGTTCGGTAACTCTGGGTCAAATGGTCTGACAGTAAAGTACGAAATTTTGCTTACACTTTTTAAATTAAAGGTATCAAAAGAAAATTGCTCAACAGGCAAAATTTATATATACCAAGTTTGGTAACTCTAGGTCAAATGGTCTGACAGTAAAGTACGATCCACACAAAGATGCGAACCTTCATTTTTATTATTTACAGATAATGTTGATTGTACATTCATATAAATGATAAATTTATTTTATTGAAAAAATAGAAAGAATATCAACAATTATAATGTTTTATTTTGGACCCTCCTTCCAATGTAATAAGCTTACTCATGCTTATTGCATGAGTAAGCATCACAATAAAATTAAGACAAAATAACTATTTTATTTATTTAATTTTTTTTATTTTACTGAAGTTGAACAAAAGAATAATAAATCTTTGGAGTTCTAGTGACAAGAGTAAATTATTTTTATGACTAATACCCAAACATATTTCTCTTAATTACAATTAGAGATAACTAAATTATCATAATTTTTAAAAACTAAGTACACATTTCTGGAATTTATAGATGGCAATAAAATATAAATTTTATTAAATGAAATTTTTTGATGATCACTATTTATTTAGTAGCACTCAAAAATAGGAAATACAGGCATATGTTGGTAATAAAAGTATAGATGGTAAAAATATGGTACAATTTTTAAAAAAAATACTAAATTGAAGTATTTTTTAACTTATAGAATACCTGAAAATTTAACCTTTTTTTTAACTATACTGGAAGATTATTCAAACAAAATTTTACCATATTTAAAATGTTTTTTAATATGATAAGTTTTATTTAATTATAGTGAATAAACAAAAAAGTATTTTTTTATTTTATTAAAAACAGTTTTTTCTTCTTTAGATTTATCTAAAATAATTTTATTTATAGTCTTTGTGTACTAAAAGATAATTAAATTTAAAAACAATGTAATCTTCTGTCCTTACTTATTAATATAACGACTTTTTTATATTCTCTAGCTCGGTGATGTTAAATATGCTAATGATTGTTTTAATAAGGCTACAACAGTTGCCAAAAGCTATTCACAAGATTTTCTAGTAGAAGAAAATATAAACAAGTAAGTTTGAGACATTCTCTCAAAATTTATTCCAATTAAATATTAGCATATATCATATTTTGCTTTAATTCTTTAGTTGATTTTAATATGTCTTCCTTTTATTTAAATGGTACAGACAAATCATAAGGTTAGCATTTTACTATATAGTTATTTATTAAATAGCCAAGGATATAAAATTAACATTATTTGTTCAGGTGATTTAAAATTTAACAACTTTTGAAAATAGTACAAGTGCTTTTTGATTTATTGTTCAGATCTGCAATTTAAATTTATATTTTTCAAATCAATTTTGTACATATTGTGGGAATGCATTATGTGTTTAAAAGAAAGACTCTGAAATTAAGTAATAGTTGAAATCAACAAAAAGCACTTATAAATAAATACAAGTCAGTTTTAATTCATTGTAAGCAAGAACTAGGAAAATCATTCTGTTGAAGAAAATCTGTGATACAAAATATTATTTTCAAGCATACAAAATTTTATACAACTTAATGTAATTGCCTATCAAGATTAATAACTTTGTGTATTATAACTTTATCTTTTTCAAGAGTTTTTCTAAGTCATCTTTCAAAAAAATGGAAAATTTTATTTTATTCATTTGTAGTGAATTCTAAAATGGAGGGAATTCAAAGATAGAAAATTTTTGAATAATATAACTTTGAATTTACATAAATTTAGGTATCACTATAAATAAAATATTAATGCTCTTGCAAGTATAGTAGTCCATTTAATTAAATTTTCTACAGAACATAGAACTTTATATATATTTACTTTCAATGCTACAAAAGACTTTTTTTGTTTGTGATATTTCAGAACTTCTTGTTTCAATAATTTAACCTTAGCAACTACCACGGTAATATCAGAAGAAAATGCAGGACTGTCTAATATTTTCCTCATTGATGAAGATATTATGAATGCTGAATATGCTATGGATCATGAGATATTGCAAAGGCTTATGAAAAGCATTAAAAACATTATTGTGAATAATGATTAAAAATTCTTCACAAGAAATGCTAATATCATTTAATACAATATGAATGGAATTATGGCTTTTATGGATTTTACAGATATGCATAAATCATTTATGAAAAATGTTTTAAATCTGAGTATTTCAGGGTTTTTATAGTTTTGGATTTATTTGAAAGTCAATAAAATAGATAAGTAAATATGAATCTTTTAAATAAATTTAATTTACAATTTTCAAGTGAAATAACAAGATTATTAAATAGAAAGTCAGCTGTTAATCAATGTCTCTTAAAAGTCAAGCTTCTTTCTGTGATTATGCAAAAATTAAAGGAACATGAATGTTTGATAGCAAATTTATATTTCAATAAATACTCTTTTTACTACAATTTTACAACTTTTTTTATAGAGCACTGATGGCAATTGCTCATAATAACAATGAAGAAGCATATAAATTTTATGAAAAAGCTTTCTCAATATGTCCAAATAATGCCATGGTAAGTTTAAAATTTCTAAACTTAAATATATAAATTTTACTGTAATTTTTTTTTCTTGCATATTTTTGAAATATAGGCAGAAAAGCTTCTAAAGCAAATTACTATATGAGTTGTGACAAGCATAAAATGCTCAACAGGATTGTATATAAGTATATTCTTTAAATATTTTTGTATTCTGCTTCACTGTTTCTTTTGTAAAAAATTACACCTTAACACCCAATTCAACTTTTTTTCCCCACTCCAAGCTTTTATCCCTTTTTCTGCTATACTATATTGGTAATATTTTATAGCCAAAATAAAAAATTTTATAGAGAAAATTTACAACTTCTAGCTATTACCAATCGCCTATACAAATTCTTGCATTAATGAGGAATTAGAGCATTCATTATTGATAGTTAAAAAATATTTATTAATCAAGATAGCTTTGCTAACTCTAATAATTTTCTGCACAACCAGACCTATGTAGTTCACATTTTATGTAATATTGCTGTAAAAGTACTAAAATAAAATTTCACTCTAAAAGTACAATTCAGAAAATTAGAATTAAAATAAAAAATGCTTCCTACATCCTTAACTTAAAATCACCTACTGTATAAATATTTCTATAGGTTATGGACGAACCTTACCCTGTATATGTGCAAGTAAAAAATATTTTCTTATACTCTCATACTAACATGCCCTCATTTTCTTTTCAGTTGGCAAATAATTTAGCTGTGTGTTTGTTATATATGGGAAAACTGAAAGAATCTCTACAATTGCTTGAGAAAACCATTCATAATAACCCTTCATCTTGTTTGCATGATGGTTTACTATTCAACATTTGCACTTTGTATGAGCTGGAGTCATCTCGATGTCTGCAGAAAAAACTTGCAATGTTGGAACTTGTATCAAAACATGTGGGAGATTCTTTCAATATCACGTGTGTGAAAATTCCAATAATACCAAAACAATAGATAAATATATTACTGAGAACTGAAGTTTTGTAAAATTGTATACTGAATGGAAGAATTCTGTCATAAAATAGATATTTATTATACATGTAAAATCTATACAAATTATTATTCAACATAAAAATCTCTAATGCATGATGGACACTTTTTGATGCCAGTACGCTTCATGCAGTAATTATGCAATTTTATATCACAGTTTTGGCATACTGGTCCCTATAAAAATAATTATGAGTTTTAAAAAAATTAAATTTAGGCATTTTTTAGACTGTTAATAACATTTTCAACAAAATCAACTAACCTGAAATACAATATTTTTGCATTGATAGCATGTGGAGATATTATCCATATAATTTTCTCTGAAAAAATACTGCAGCTCAGCAATAGCTCTTGTACTGAAAAAGTAGTAGCCATCTTTCTAGAGAGCATTTTCAAAATTCATTATTATATTAAATTTACAGAAATAAGAATTGACCATAAAATTAATTATGGTAATAAACATAATCTTTCCTACCCTATTGCAAGTAATAGCTATGCAAGAAAACATTTATATGTATAAAATCAAAAAAAAAAAAAAAAAAATAAAAATAAAAAAAAAAAAACCTGTGAAATAGGAAATATTAATTTCTATATAGATGATGGTTTTAGCTAATACATTTATTTTTATTGCATGATGTCATCACATACATTCATTATATTATTTTAATAAATTTATATTTAAAAAATTGATTTGATTACTTAAAAAAATCATATATTGCATTCTGTATTAAAATTTTTAAACATATAACAATGATTTCCATTTTACATTTAAAAAATACAATATAGCAATTTCATTATTTTTATGATTCTTTCTTTTATAGACCTCATAACAAAAAGTTTTGTTAACATGAACAGTTTCAAAAAAAAAATATTATTGGCAATGATAATGATTAATATCATATAAATTTAAATGAATGAACAAAAAGTCCTTTTTTAAATATAATACAATAATTAAGATGTAGTTAAAATTTAATAACACATATCAAACAAAATATAAATGAATTTTAATTCCTTACTTCACATAACCAGCCATCTGCCACAAACATTTGTAGCATATCATTGACTTCTTTCTTTGAAATTTTAATATCAATTTCTAAATTTAGAGCATCTGTAGAGGAAATTTTTCCATCTTCTGATTTGACAATAGAAATCATCTGGAAAAAAAAAAAAAAACCCTCAAACATCTAAAATTTCTAATAATTTCTCTAAATTTCTGGTAAGAGTCTAAATATATTTAGGATATAAATGTGATTTCTGCATAATAAACTCGTATTTTGAAATAATTTATTACTGAAGCAAAAAGTAATTTTACAATTGTTATAAATTATATTTATTATTGATAATTAATACTTATTTCACTGTATAATTCTCTTCCCTTGTTGGTTTTATACTAAATATTTGTAATAATATTTTTACATTTAATTTAAATCCAAATTAATTCCTTATTTTTAAACACAATTTAAATTCATATGAACTTCATTCTAAAATATTCTCTTATTTCCTGATCCCATTCCACTTTTTCTATCTAATTAATTCAACAAAAGCTTTACAAAATTGCTGAATCTTCTAAAAGCAGAAATATTGTCACACTTCAAGTGAAGGAATAGAGAAATGTCCAGCAATCACATTCTTTTAAATACAATGTGCTTGCCCTGTGTTTCACTCGCCTGGTCAGCATGTGTGTTGGAAATCCTTATTAGAATTTTAAGAATATATTAAAACCGTAAAAATCCCTGTCAATACTTCATGTTATCTAAGACAGGGATAATTTATTCCTCCCTCTCTTTTTATGCTCTTCTTGTCTAATCTGTTATTGTGAGCTGAAATGCCTTGTCTGTACCTTCTTGTAAATAAATTATGCCTACCTCCCTGAAGAAAATAAAACAAACTTAAAAGTGGAAAGACACTTCACTGTCTTCGAAAATACCTTCTGATTATAAAATTATATGCTTGAATATATAATCTTATCCAATATAATCATCTATACAATTTGACATAAATATAGTTTTTCACTTTAGCTTTTATGCATTATAGAAAGCATATTAATAGCCTTCAGAAACAAAGATTTGTTAGTAAAAAAGATGGAATGTTAGGAATTAAGTTGTCTATTTATTCATTAAATTGTGTAATTTACAGACACATTATTATGTGTCATTATCTGGATGAAATATTTTTTTGTAATGAGGATAAATATTTTATTGTCTAAATATCTTATCTATGTTTTTAATTTTTCTGGTATAATATGCATTTATTTAATCAGTGAATGATATATTTACTTAAAAGCAAAGTTCAAAGTAGATGATAGATACAATTTCTCAAATTCAAGAGTCAGAAATGAAAAATTGTAATCATATTCTGATTATATCAATTATTTCTAATAGAATAGTAGTTTCATAACTAGTAGAAATAGTATATTTTTCAGTCTAATCATACAATACTTGGAACATTCAAATCATACAATATTTCAGCTTTCAAAAGATTATATATATTGGCTGAGTGCTAGGCTCAAGATATATGCTTTGGTTTCTATGCTAGAGTTTATTTTCACACACCAAGCAAATCATTAAAAAGTATTTACCAACATTGAACAATTACTGCTTACTTATAAGCACTCAAGAATTCTGTCAATACAAATGGGTCATTTAAAAATAAAAATCTTTTTTCAAACATCTTTCTACTAATAAGGAAAATGAATATGTGTATGTTTTAGCACTCTTTAAAACAGAATGATACACATAGAACTACCAAATTCGGATAAGATATATTAAAGTAAGCGGCAATGAGCATCTTGCAGCTTTTACTCTTAATGAAGAAAACTATTCAAAGACTAGATATTTTTTAAAGAAAATTCAAGGATTATAAAATTGTTATATTGATATATAAATGAAAAAATCAAATTTAAATGAAATACTTTCACTATTAATCTTCAAATACTTTTTTTTTTACTACTTCTAAATACCTAGGCGAAAAAAAACTAAGGAGTTTCAATATGTTCATTTTCAGAGAGTTCCTACTAAAATTTGGAGGGAAAAAAAATCTCTGTACATGCAATTTATGAAATGGGCTATCAACATTCACATGCTAGTTACATTAAAAGAATGATACACCTAATTTATTAGTGACTAGCCACCTTTGGCGACCAGCTGGTTCGCCATGTGTAAAGCGTTCTAAAATTTTCAATTAAATCACATATTCATTAGCCTTGAAGTAATTCCGGGCATTGATTGACCTGAAATTAATATTTTCTTTAAGATGATGGACGGAAAGTTCTAAAAGTACCCCTTTTCCTAATAATATTCTTTAATTTTATAAATCAGTCAGTTTTAACCATCGGTTATGCTTCCAAAATATTAAAAAAAAAAAATTTCGATTATGTTGCCAAAATATTAAATATGTTTTTTTTTTTTAAAAAAAGTGAGAAAGGGAAAAAAGTATTGAATTAATATATTGCAAACGATTACATAAATATGCCATTAAGTCGGGATTTCAATGCATATCCTGTCTAAATTCAATCAGGTTTACTGTAAATAAAGATGGTTTATGGAATAAATGATTTAGATATTGCAAATGATTAAAGAAACCTTTGCTTTGCATTTATTTTTTTTAGAAAATATCACATTTTATGTTTCTTTTATTTTATCCAGTCACGTGCTGAAAGTTGTATTGCTTTAGATTTATTTGCGATGATATTTTTTTTTTATTTGAACTTCCGGCATTCTTTTATTTTATCTAGTCACGTGCTAAAAAAACATGGTTAAAATATTTCTTTAAAAATTCGTTAAAAATAGAAGCTTAAGTTATACATTAAAACACTGATACCATTAGATGGCTAATTTTTTTTATCTTTAAATTGATGTAAAAATCATATTTATGCGATCATATTTTCGGAAGTTATAGCGGAAAAACGTCGAAATTTCGCTTAAATTTTAATTAATTCAAATTCTAATTAAAAATTTGAAAAAACTGGCTCCAAGGTGCACATTCCGGACCTCCAAGGTATACATATACTGAATTTGGTAGCTGTAGGTGCAACGGTCTGACCTGTAGAGCGCCAACACACATGCACACACACACACACATTGAGCTTTATTATAAGTATAGATAAAAGTAAAAGAATGTGGCAATACCTGAAATAATATATTAAATGAATATTTATATTTACATACAGAAAAATATCATTTATTTGTATTATTGCTTAGAATTTAGCCAGACAAACTCACATGTTAAGGGAAAAAAGATGTTAATTCTTCAATTAAAGTTACAAAGAATTAAGGAATCATTTGAAATAAAATGCAAAATAAAATTCATGCTATCATGGAAAAAAAATCATTTGATGATTATTTATTTCTTTAGTTCAAATATTTGAGCAGTAACTTCTGCAGAATTTTCAATGATTTTTGTATTTGCGGGATTCTCATTTTTTCCCTTCTGAACTTTTTCTACTTCTTTGTAACATCATAATACATCACATAGGCTGATTTTACATCCTGTTGCAAATCTCTAGAAGTCGAAACATTTAAGAACCTCCATGACAGTTTATAGCAGCTTATATAGAGCAATTAAAGAATCTTCCTTCAAAATTTCAACATACATATCCTAATTAATATTTAAGAAGAATTATTTTTAAAACTTTGGAACTTTTTTTAATTATTTTGATCGCAAAATATAACAAAAATAAAGCAAAACAATTTTTATTAATCAAATCGCTATTTAATATCAATTTTTCATTAAATTAATTTAATTGTGTCATATATCTACCAAAGACATGCTATTTTAATAGACTTTTATTTATTATATTTTTATATATATCAATATCTTATAAAAGTCAATTTCATCATATTATAAAGTATATAAATTTTTATTATATTAATTAAATAGCCACATATATCAATCAAATAAATGTTATTTCAATAGCCTTATACCTGTTATGTTCTTTATATATATCTCTCTCAATTATCCTAATAAATTCTTATTTCATTATGTTACAAATTTAGTAAATTACTATTAAAAATGTAATTATCCAGATAATTTCATTGCTACTTTTCTTTGTACTATAATTTCACTTATGAATTCTTCATGTAAAACTAAAGTAATAATAAACAGATTTCTTATTTTCTGTCTTCCAAAAACAAAAGAAAACCACACTATTAAGCATTTGATAGATAGGTAAAATTCTTTGAATTTTAGTATAGCTATGAAATCTATTTCTAAAAGTTATATTTTTAAAAAATTCTTAATTTCAGGAAAAACTTTTATGCTAATTAAATTGATGTCTCTAAAAATTCCTGTATTTAAGTTTAAATTGATGTAAAAGTCTGTTTTTGAAATACTATTTTAAAGGCTTGTTATAAAAAAAACCACAAAAATTTAATTTTCAATTTAAAAAAATGTTCGAAGACAGAGTTTCTATGAAAACTCGTTGAATTTTATTTTGTACTTTTAGTCCAGGAAAAGTTTATAATTTGTCCTTCAAATCCTTGAAAAATAAGCATTGTTTTTTTAGAAATGATTGCTCAATATTGCTTAATGAATTTAGATGACATTATAATTTCAGTTTATAATGTCAGAAAAAAATTCTATTTCAGAATTCAGAATAAATATATATTGAATCAACATTTTGTCGCAGTTATCAGATTTGAACTCATTATGCTCTGAAATACTATTATTTAATGTTTTTGTTGCCTCAAATTCCTTTCCCCTCCCCCTCCTTTGAAATTGATCTTCACATTTTTCTGACAATTCCTATTTTTTTAAGGGGGGAGGGGGTTCAGTGAATTCTTACAGAAAGAAATGCAATTACAGTAATATTTGAACAGGAAATGAGAAGATCCTTTTTTACCAGGTACAAATTTGCTTACCGATTTTCCCCCTTGTTTAGTATAATTTATTTTAGTAAATATCATATAATGGCTTCTAGAAAATACCCAATTCAATGTAGGTCTGACAATTAAATCATTAAATGGTTTTGTATTTTCTTAATAAATAAACATTTTATAAAATAACACTATTGGTGTTTAAGTATAAATTGGAAAGATCCAAATTTTAAAGAAGGCTATTAAAAGAAGTAAATTTTATAAATTTCATTTTAGATAATACATAATTTAAAAAACTAATTAACTTACAACTCCTTTATATACTTCTAGCTCATGCATCTTGTAATCTGGTGCTAATCGAGATATATTGTTGTTATTTTCATTAATGAGAATGTAAAACATTTCTGTACTTAATTCATCTCTCATAGATTTGATAGCCATGTTTAGAGGTTTCAATGCTAGATTAATCTCCTTGATGAATTGCACTAAATCTTCAGGCTCGGGTGTTTCTGGTCTACTTGAATCATCTGAAAAGAAAAGATTTTAGAAAAAACAAAAAACAATTTATTATTTAGTTTGGGATGTAAATAATATCTTGATTTTCATAATGGTATTCTTAAGCAATACTATAACAACTGAAAAACAAATTATCTGGCAGACCTTCTAAAGATTTATATTTTGAAGTGTTTGATATGTTTGAGATTTAATATGAAATAGTAGTATTAATTTGACTAAAAATCCAGTTCAAGTTAACATTTATAAATAAATAAAGCCAATATTAAGTCCAAGGTTATTATCTTTTTTTAAAAAAAATTTAAAATGTAATACCAGTGTACATTTATATTATTATTAAATGTATATTTATTCTATATACATTTATTAAATGTATGTAAAAATTGCTAAATTTCCTACCAAGTACATTTGATAATAAAAAATATATGAACTCCATTATGCTTTTAAAATACATCAATTAACCCTGTGAATGTTTAATCTTCTCTGTTATCTAATTAGAAATATTCTGTCAAATGGATTCAACTATTCATACAATGATCAGCTTTAATTAAAAAGTATATTCAGCCCAGACGTTTATGGATTCATATCAATTTATGCTAAAAAATATGATAATTTTATGAACATATCATTTGCAAGAGTGATAGTGCAAAGAGATCACATGGATTGAAACTACTATTACTACATATAAATTTCTATAAAAAGAATTGATTGCTTATAATAAGAAAATAGAATTTTTAATTATGAAAAAAAGAGAAGAACTAAAATGCCATTTTACCATCTTTGAGTATTAATATGGCAAACCTACCTAATCATAAACTATTGAACCATTTTATATTCCTGACATTTAAACACAAGGAGGCAATGATTTAGATGTTTCAAAAGTTTTTAACAAATTAAATTACAAAGCATCATTATTATGTGTTAATATTTGTGATTTACAAATACTAACAGATAAATTGTGAATTTTCATCAATGACAAGCAAGGAAAAGATGAAAGAATGAGAGGATCAATAGAAAATAGGAGAAAGATCGATAAAGTGCTTAAAAAGTGATATTTTGCTGTACCTTAAAAAATTGTGAAAGTACCAATTAGAAGAAAAAGAAAATTAGAAAACTGGTTTTATAACATTAAGTGGGGGGAATAGTAGATATAATTAATAATTAGCAAGCAAATGATTTTACATCTGAAAATATGCATTTTCATAAAATGAACAGAAAACAGCAAATTACCTGAAATATGTGTTACACTTACAATTTGCTCCTAATAATTAGAAATTGTGAATTAATCTAAGCCCTATTTATTATAAACAAATAATGAGAGTTATTTTTAAATTATAAAAAGTTATCAATACATTTTTTCACAATTCTTGTAATACCTATTATACCCAAACAATAAATTATTTTCCCAAAGATTTAAAAATTTAGTTAAATAAAAAACACCCACAAGTGTTTTTGAATGACAGTTTTGAATTCTGTGATAAAAAATACTTTTTAAAGATGTAATTCAATAGTAGTAATATCAAATTTGATGCAGCTAACGATATAAATTTCTATAAATATCAAATCTATCAGATGGTTTAAAGATTTATTTGAAATTTTATACAGGTTTAAGTAATATATATATTTTTTATGATACCACTTAACAACAACTGTGTTTCATTGCATAGTAAATATAAATTTTTCAAAAAATAAGTCATGTCTAATAGCTCAAATAAGTAAAAACTTACAATTGGGTTTTCAATTGATTTTTTTGGCAATTTTTTCATGCCAAGATTGGCACCAAGGGGATTTTCAGTTAGTAACCCAAAAAAAAAACATCAATGAACACAAAATGTAATGGAAATACAGTAACACTTCATTGTTGAAATTAGTCAGCAATCAAAGGGACACTCAAATTTACACTAGAAATCTAGATTAAATTAAATATTTTGAATTTTGGTCAAACAATGAAAACAGCCTTTGAGTCATTGGTCTCCTATTCAAATATATGACACACAATAAATGGAATGAGATTATAGCAAATCTTTAGTGGAAGAAAATCTAAAAACTTCAGTCATATTTTTCCAGTACAAAATGCAGGAAACGGTATTAGACCACTTACTTACATGGAATATATATCTTGGAAAGCATATATTAGAAGAAGCCTCCTCATTGTCTAAGTTCTTGATTTTTTTTTTAATGATATATACTGGGAGAAATAGAAATTTCCCTAATAATTCTCCAGTTTATTAACGACAAAACTTTTATTCAAAACATAAAAACTACTTGCATCTGCATATATTTTCAAACAAAGCATTTCCAATTGGCATTTCTTGTTTTTTTTAAGTTAATTTATTTATATTTTCAAGAAATAAAATCAGCATTGTGTTATTCCATGCAGGATGGATATTAGTGTGCAATATTATTCCATGCAAAAAAATGCTCTACCTAATAAGCATTTTATAAATTTTGATACCTAAAATTACACGAGGCATTTAAAAGGGATTTTAAATAAGGGGTCCATATCATTAAAAAAAGCCCAACTTACTAATCATTGGCCATACTGCTGATTTAAAGAAGGAAGTAAAAAAAAAAAAATGCAAGTATAATTTTTGAAAAGCACAAATTAATAATAAAAAAAAGTTTACATTTCAGAAAAAACCGAATAAGAATGATGCGTGGTATTACCCGAAGTAAGTGAAGTAATGCAATAATGTTATAGTCTCTGAAATGCTAGTTCATCTGTTTCGTTCATATATGCAGAATATCACTGCTATTTACTAAAGGATTACTATTTCAACATTAAAATGAACTTCAAGATATCTGAAAAAGCAATTCTTATAATATGATTCTAGTTACTTTTAAAAACTGCAATATGATTAAAGCTGTTTTAGTCAGAAAATTTCCAACTAGATACAGCTAGTTAAATTAATATGATAACCTGGTAGTTTTTGCGTTCTAGTAACTAAGGAATGAAGGTGTGTTCCCCGGTATATACTCCGGAATTTGCGTTCTAACGGAATAGAAATGATCAAAGTCATTAATAGATTACAAAATTACCATTGCTTATTCTTTGGCATTTCCGAATTAAATTCCAAACTTCATTGCTACCACATATTTTCTTCCACATAAAAACCTGTAGAAAATATTTATATTTATCTTCTAGGTTCTTCATTCGTGTTATTTTAAAGGAATGTCAGAGTCTGAATTGCAAAACGAAAACAAATGTTAAAAACAAATAAATATTTGGACTCTGCAATTGCTTGTATTGATTGATTGGAATTGGGCGCGAAATTTGTCATTTATGGAAGGCTTTTTTATAGCTCCTGTGTAGAGCTTATTTATTTATTTTTTTACATCCTAAATTCTTTTATATATATTCGTTTATATATATATTAAGAGAAAGCTAAAATAAATTTATCTCCTACCTGAACTATGAAACTGCTGAATAATCACTCAATTACGTATTTATATTTATGAAATAATTTGGATGTTTTTAAAGTATTATCAACAGCATCTGAAGAATTAAAATAAGCACATTTTTATTAATGTTCATTATTTAATTATGGTCCAAGAACTGAATGACTTTTGAGTGTTTTGCAATAATCGGTCTAAAATATAAGCAAATTTATCAAGTTTCTTTTGGCAACAATAACACAGTATTTTATTTTTCATTTTACATTCTACCATTGTCATCATGGCGTTAGAAACTGTTTCAACAATTCCTACTCCAGGATTTAAATTTGACAACTGTTTAAGGTAATTCAATTATTTTTCTAAAAAAATACATGCTAAATATTTATTCTAAGTAGTAAATTTTATAAAACTATAATAATTTCTGGGCAATCGTTTAACTATCATATCTTCGTTTCGTATTTGTTTGTAATGTACCGGTACTATATTTTTATTTTAAAAGAAGTTCTTCGAATGTTATGAGTGAATATCTGGTATAAGCGCTTAAAAATAATAATCTAACATCGACTTTTGATTTAAAGTTTTGAATTTTTGTTGCTCTTCTATTTAAAAATGTTCGATAATCTTACTTAAATTATCTGGATTTTTTCTTCCTCCCGTAATTTAAAAGATATCGATGTAGTATTATCAATAAAAAGTTATGAACCTAGCTGTTAGAAATTTGAGATTCATAATTAACACTAATTCACAATTGATTAGTGCTAATTTAAGATTCGTAATTATACAACATTATAATGAATTTTTTTAGAGACACTTGAGTTAGTTGTCCCAGAGATGACTTAATTTTTTTAACATCTCTGTTATTGAAAAATAGATCCAGTGTGAAACCTCCAAAGCAAATATTATAAATTTTGAATGGAAAAAGTCGCCTGAAAATGAGATTTTCTGGGATTTAACCATACTTTTTAAATAAAGAAACTAATTAATTTTTTTCATATTTTTTTCTATTGTTACTCATAAATCATATGACTAATTGGTAAAATCCTATTTTAGCCCACCTCTGGCGACTTTTTCAAAATCTCGCCAATTTTTCAAAATCTTGCCAAATTGAAAGTATTTGAATTAAAAGTTTAAGAAAAAAGAACTCTTACCTTTCACTATAAAATTCTTATTATTCGCCAAAGGTGGGCTTAAATAAGATCGACCTGACTAATTATGTATTAAAACTGTTATAGAAGTACTATTAAACTACACTCAGTTTCACAACAGCCCATATGGGCCAAGGCTCACAATGCTCATAACTGATTTCTTGACCTAGGGCCCTGGGGTGCATGGCATTTGTTCCAATTAGGTGGTCAGCCTAATATGGAACCCCTAGTGTTTATTTCCCAAGCATGCTTGAAAACTAAAATACTCTATTATAAATAATTTTTTATAAAACAAACTAATTAGCATGTGCAACCGAATTCATTGTCTTTGATGTATTATATAAATATAATTTTATACCAGTTATGATTATTTAGCTACAGTTATAATATTTTAATATACAAGTTGGGGCATGTGGCACAATCAGTGACTACATTAAAAGTTAACAAGTTAGCATGCAGATTTGATTTTCCATTGAATGAACAGTATCCTGTTCCCCTCTTCTCCCCTTTTTATCAATTTGATAGTATGTGAATAATATGGATGTGTGAAAACTATGGAGCATTGTAGTTCCAATATAACTAGAATATGGGTGTTATATTGGAACTACAATACTCCATAGTTTTCACACATCCATATTATTCACAAACTATCAAATTGATAAAAAAAGGGGGGGAGGGGGGACAGGATACTGCTCATTAAATGGAAAATCAAATCTGCATGCTAATTGTTAACTTTTAATGTAGTCACTGATTGTGTCACATGCCCCAACTGGTATATTATGGGTAATTATCGTAAACTAAAATATGGGTGTTTGTACATTTCCTCTTATAATGTGTAAAAACATACAGAGAAGATGATCCCCCCCCCCACCTCTGAATTTAGTGGCAACCTTGAAAAAGTCATATGGAAATAAAAATCTTAAAGTATATTTGCAGTCTCTTCCCTCTTCAAAATCAAAATAAAGTAAATAATAATATAAATGGTAATAAAAATTGCATCATTTTTTATAAATAATTTCCCTTAAAATTAAATAATTGATTTATACTATAAAATGAAGAATAAAATGGTATTATACCAAATATTACACGTATTACTGTGATCTTATGCTAAAAAGCAGCTAATAAAAAGACAGTATGCCTATTAGATATCTTACAAATTTAAAAATGATAAAATTAAGCTAAAAAGTTAATGAAACCAATAATTTTAAATGGAAATGTTTTAAGATAAATTATTGTGCATTAATTATAAAATATTGTATGAAAAAACATATTCTGTCTTACAGAAGTGAAAATTTTGAAACATAGTAACTCAACATTAAAATTGGTGGAAGTGCACAGGTGATAAGTGTGATTAAACAATAAAAGTGATTTAATATTTAAGCATCAAAAAATTAAGGAAAATATAAAAAATTTTAAAGTATTTTTCCGTTAGCTAAATAATTTAGGATTTCGCCTACGTCTTTTCTTTCATTGACTGTTTCATCATTCGCTTTGCTTGGTGATTTGGCTTGTGTTTGGTTGACATTGGCAACATTTGCATCCAGCTAATGGAAAAGTATCAAATTAACTTTGAAAAATGAATTAAAAATCCAAATTATTTTATGAAAAAAGAGAACACAGATTACTTATTAAACATTTTTTAAATGGTGGATTATAAGATGGTATATAAAAAAAAAAAATGTTGTGACAGGTTCTAAAATTATGGGAGATGTTCATTAAAACATTTTATCCTCTTTTAGAAGTGCATAGAAACTTCAGTAACGTAGTTAAATTGTTTAACTACTTAAAAATCCATTAAGTTTGTAGGTGTCAATGAATGTGGACTTTTTTAATGTTTAAGCTAATATGTAATTATCTATATACAGTTAGTATTAAATATCTGAGATGATTTCTTAATTAAACATGTCCTTAATTGTTGATACATTTGTAATAAAAAGTGAGTGAAGCTATAGGTAAAATAAAATTTCCCCTCCCTTTCCAAAGAAAATAAACAGCTTTCTTTGGAGTTGCTCTTTATAGCTTCAAATTTTCTAATCAAATATAAGCCGATCCAATCATGAAAAGTGTACGAAGGATTGTATAGAAATTTTTTTTTAAAAAAATAGCTACCTTTGAGGAACAGATAATCCTACATCCAAAATATATATCAAAACCTATATTAATTTAAATTATTTGTGTACAATGTTGTTAGAGTATTCTGATAAACTAATAAATTATTTAAATAAAAGTGCAAATTTTTTAAACAAAAATTGAAATTTCTGAAAGTTAGAGTTCTTAGGGTTGGCAGCTCTGTATAAAGTTTTATCTTTCAGCATCTTTTGATATGAAAGAAATAATGGTAGAAAATCATTGTTGACATGTTTACGGGTTATAAGCATTGCTATGAAACTTTTTTTTTTAATCCTTTGAAGTGGAAATTGAACTAAGACTTAAAGACTTATCTAAAGATGATTAGTTTCCATGCAAAGTACACATTATTAAAATTGCTTTGATAACTATGGTTAGAGAATCTATCATGAATTTATCCCATGAAGAATGTTCAGTAATGTAGGTTTTTATTATTTCTTTTAAAATTGGATGATGGAAGGGAGCAAATGACCACTGATGATGTATCTAGATGTCAATAATTTATACACACACACACACTGAAGTGACAAAAGTCATGGGATAGCAATATGCAAATATACAGATGGCAGTAGTATCGCAGCGAAAAAGTATAAATGCGCAGTTCGTTTTCCAGAGCTTTCATTTGTGTTCAAGTTATTCATGTGAACAGGTTTTTTGTGATTTATGGTGGCATGACGAGAATTAACAGACTTTCAACGTGGAATGTTAGTTGGAGCTAGTCACATGGGTCATTCCATTGCGGATATCGTTAGTGAATTCAACATTCCGAGATCCACAATATCAAGAGTGTGCCGAGAGTATGAAATTTCAGGCATCACATCCCATCGTGGACAGTGCCGTGGGCGACCACCTGCACTTAACGACCGAGACTGCCGACATCTGCGTAGAATGGTCAATGTTAATAGACACGCAACACTTAGTCAAATAACTGCAGGAATCAATGTGGGACGTACGAGGGGCGTGCCCGATAGGACTGTGCGGCGAAATTTGTCTTCTTGAGCTATGACAGCAGAAGACCGACTCGAGTGCCTTTACTGACAGCACGACATCGCCTGCAGCGACTCTCCTGGGCTCGTGAGCATATCGACTGGTCCCTAGACCAGTGGAAAACCGTGGCGTGGTCAGATGAGTCATGATTTCAGTTGTTACGAGTTGATGGTAGAGTTCAAGTGTGGCGCAGACCCCACGAAGCCATGGACCCAAACTGTCAGCAAGGCACTGTTCAAGCTGGTGGTGGCTGCATAATGGTGTGGGCTGTTTTTACATGGCATATACTCGGTCCTCTGGTGCAACTGAATCGATCATTGACTGGAAATGGTTATGTTCAGCTGCTTGCAGATCACTTGCAGCCATTCATGGACTTCACGTACCCACACAACGATGGGATTTTTATGGATGACAATGCGCCACGTCACCGGGCCAGAACTGTTCGCAATTGGTTTGAAGAACATTCTTGACAATTTCATCGCATGATCTGGCCACGTAGATCGCCCGATATGAATCCCATCGAGCATTTATGGGAGATCATCGAAAGGTCCGTTCGTGCCCAAACTCCTGCACCATCCACGTTATGGATGGCTCAATATTCCTGCAGAGGACTTCCAACGACTTGTGAACTCCATGACACGTCGAGTTGTTGCACTTCGCCGGGCAAAAGGAGGACCGATGCGATATTAACAGTCATCCCATGACTTTTGTCACTTCAGTGTATATATATAAATGGGGAAGAAAGAACTAGTCATCTTATATTAGTCTTTAGTATCATATATTTTGTAGATATTTGAGCATAGTATTTTTATTATGATATTAATTGCATCCTAATTCAGATTGTGAGCCATCTTAAAATTCTATATTTTAAAAAAGTTGCATTTTAGATGCTATTTTGAGTTTCTGAATTGATTAGTTGAATAATATTTTGATTTGTCATTACAGATATTCACAATAAATTTGAAGTAATTCATAATATACTTCTTAACTACATAGTTTATTAAACTTAGCAATATAATTAACTTATTGCATCTCAATGTTATGTTTTTGATTCTTATCTTCTAATTTAATACTTGATTGTTGCGTCATATGATAATATATATATAATATGGTTCTAAATCAGCTTCTGTTTTTAATAGAAATGCATATTTAGCCTCTAAGGGATTCCCTGTTCCAAAAGCTAAAAAGACTGGAACTACAATTGTAGGACTCGTGTATGAAGTAAGTTAGGTTTTCAAACTCTTATAAAGTTTTATTGATGAATTAAAACTCCTTTTTAAGGAAGAAAACTAATTTTCCTATTTTGCCATTGAAATTATTTATAATTTTAAATGTTTTGAGGAAATTAAACTCTGAAACAAATATGATGATTCAAGGTGCTAATGATACAAACATTTTATTTAACTAAAATTAATGTAAAATGTAAGTAATTTAAATAATGATTCCAAAAATATAACTTCTTACCCATCATGGAGTATGATATATATAGTTTTATTTGCAAAGAAAATTGCTTTAATGCCAATATGTATTAACTACATGTCATTTGTAAACTTAATTGTATGACATTGCTCAATTTAGATTTTTAATTACCAGACATCAAAGGCAGTTTTTTTGAAGTGAGAATTAATCATTGGCAAGCAATTAATACACATATATCTGTTTATAACATATAATCCTTTGTACAGGATTAATTATTATAGATATACTTTTTTACTTGCATTTTTGAGATTAATATATTTACTCCATGAAAATAAACTTTCTCTTGATATTTTCACCATTTTGTATCAAGCAAACAGTATAGATACATGTAAAAAAAAGTATTGATTTTTGAAGAAAAAGATAATTTATTTAATAAAATTATTAAATAATAATAACATTGAAGTTAGTACTAATATAACTGCTGATTTGTTAAAATAACTATCATAAAGGAAATTTGTTGGATTACAAAATCCTTGAAAGTCAGGAATCCTTGGTATTTTCTTTCAAAATTTTATTGTACATATGAAAATCAGTGTTAAAAAGTAGAATATATATATAAACTTATTTGGCAGAAAAATTGTTTATTGTGAAATGGCAACTGTCGAATGTAACCTAATATTATATGAATTTCAGACTGCTTCTTTGTCAAAGTATTTAGTTTTCTGGGTATGGCTCGTCACGTCACCAAAGAGTACAAAGGAAAGAAAATATGCAATAGATTTTAAATAGAAAGTTAAGTTGTATGTAAAAGTAGACTCAAACATTTCTAGGTAGCTTGCTTATGGAAATTGATACTTGCATTTTAGAAAAATAAGATGAACTTTTTTGTTAATGGTATCAGTTTCATTTCTGTAGAATTATTTTTTTATTTTATTACCTTTTATAAATTACATGTAAGAATATTTTTCAATTCTGTGATGGAAAATAATCACATATTTTTGCCACTGTTCATTTCATAATAGGATTTTCACTCAATTTTTATTTCTACTTTTTAATATGCAGCAAACTAATTCAGCTGAATTCTTTTTCAGTCATGTTAAATTATAATTTGACTTTTTTTTTTCTTATTAAAAATTACTTTCCATAAATTTTACCATTGGGCAGAAAAATTAGTCATCAAAGACAGTAATTGAGGGGGCTGGGGGGGCATAAAGTTCATGAAATGGTATTTCACATTAATATAATTGAGTAATATCAAGTGACTTAAAATCAAGTGAGTCTGTAAATATATTTAAATAATGCTATATTATTAATAATATTTTAATGTTTTATTAATTATGATTAAAAGATGAACTTTAGTACTATAACAACACTCATATTCTTAATTAGGATGGTGTTGTCCTGGGTGCTGACACCAGAGCTACTGTGGGGTCAATTGTTGCTGACAAGAACTGTTCAAAAATCCATTATCTGGCCCCAAATATGTAGTAAGTAATGAAAGATATTAAACCAAATAAAATAATCAACTTTAAAAATACTGTCAAGAAATCGGTAGTTGATTCGTGATAGTATTTTTTTTTTCTCTTAAAATTAAATACTTATATTTCATATGCCTTATTTCACCATTACCCTGTTTGATTAAGCTTACTGTTAAACTTTAAAAAAAATAAAATTAAAAACTTTGATTATGATGTTGTTTTATTTATCTTTATATAATTTGGAAAACAAAATCATTAGTCCTTTATGTTTCTTTAAAATAACACTGTGGGGTTTTTTTTTAGGGGGGGGGGGTCAACTTTAGAAGTTATTTGATTGATTTTCATTCATAACTACAATCGTGCTCACAAATAAATGTGTTAAATATTTTCTCTGAAATGCTTTTGAAATTCTAACAATACATTAGGATTAGATTTTTTTAAAAAAATATGCTTGCCATAAAACATTCAATAAAAATTAATAGAGTGATATATTTAAAAAAAGAAATAGAAAGAATAAATGTAAACACTAACTTTTGTTCTGAATGCAACAATCTTTTATTGTTCAATTTTTACTTAGATATTTTGTCTTTACGTATGACATTTTCGATCATTATATTGGGGGATAAATTATCAGGTTTGGCAGTATTGTTTAATATATCATAATATGTAAATTGTGAAATTTTAAAACATCTGATGTTTTTTCTAAGATTTAACTTCAATTATTTTATTGTGGAATAATTTATTTACTGCTTATAAAGTGATTTATATTTTCTTACACATCTTGATTTCAGAAAATTCTAATATTTACTTATATAAAAATTAATTTCATTTTTACAAGTTCTTTGTTATATTTTTAACAACCTTGCAGAATTAAAGCTGAATATTGTATATTGCACTTAATGCTCTATTTGTTTTTCAAATGAAACTATTTTTAATTAAATGTTGAATATCTATTTGTTAAATCTTGATAAAATAATTTTTAATGTACATTATTCTTATTTGTACTATTAAGAAATCTCATAAATAATGTAATAATTGTTGGAAAATGTTAAAAAATGGTTTAGATTTTGAAATATAATCTAAAATTTGTTTCTGTTTTTAAAGTTGCTGTGGGGCTGGTACTGCTGCTGACACTGAGCAAGTGTGCCGTATGATTGCTTCACAATTAGAATTACACAGATTAGCAACTGACAGAATTGTACCTGTGGCTGTTGCTGAAAACTTAATTACTCAGCATCTATTTAGGTAAGTTTCATATACATATATAAATTGTATATTTATTGAAAAAAATTGTAACACATTTATGTAATTCTTAAACTATATTCTGTCTTATCTTAAAAAAATTATTCAAATTTTTAAATAAAAAGCAGATATTTTTTATCAGGATGTTTTTATTATTTTGATAAATTGCAGCAATTTTTTTTAATTATATGAGTATGAACTTCATGATATTTTTAGTTCAGCTGCAATGCTTGAGTTCGAGCCTCTGTTTTGAGGTTGAAAAATATCGAGTTTATCATGGATATCCTTTCAAGATTTCTTATTTTCAAAGCCAAGTGCATAGTGAATCTGCAATCAAGAGTCGTATATTTTCATATTGATGTGGTGTAATACTGAGGAATACTAACTTTAATGTTTTTTTCATCTTTTGACATTTAATTTTTTTTAAACAATTTCAGTTAATAATTTGTAGACCTTGATTATTAAAATGATGCAAATCTAATTATATGTTTTTGGTTAATGCAAATGTTCATACATTTATTTTATTATTTTTTTTAATATCAGGCATGAAATTTTTGTGGGAGTGATGTATGTACGTAGTTGGTTTATTTTAATTTTCAAAGCATGGCAACTATCCATATTACTTACCACATACCACCCCATAACTTTTATTTACAAGATTTTTGGTGTAGAGTTTTCATATATAATGCTGATATATTCTTGGAAATAAAATTTGGGTTGTTACAGAATTGTTTAAGCAGCTATATTTTGAAACATAACATTCTTTTATGAAAGAGTCTTATTATTATTATGATGTAATAAACTATATGTAATTCATAATGGATTATTATAGAACTTGTAGAATACTTTCAATAAAAATGTTTTTGCTAAATATTATGCATCTGTGTAATCATATCACATTTATACAGTTTAATATTTTGAGAAGTGTTTAGTTCTCTCAAACTGCTAGTACAATTTTTCATTTTTTGTGCATGTGCAAAGCATAGTAGATAATAATTTTGTAATATAAATTGAGTATCTACCTCTTAGAAAATATTTGTCTTGAAAGAGTTGTCATTTGTTAATAATTAATTCACAGATTGTGTTCTGCTTTACCTCTTCTTTACTTTTTTCCTTCTATTTTTGTTGCTGATTTGCAAATCTATTTTCATGGTTCCTTGAATTTGAGCATTTTTTAATTGCCTTGCATGTGTTTTACATCATCTCTCTTCTTATATGTTATAAACATCTTTTCTATGGTTTATTTTTCCCATTTACTTTTGTTATATTTATATTTTGTTTATATAGTATTTAATGTAAAACATGCATATCATTTTGTAATAATTTTTAAATGTGCAATTTTAAATCTTTTTTCCAATGTTATTTTCTCATAGGTTTGAAAAGGTTGGCTTTAAAAAAATCATTATTACCCTTTAATAATTTTTAAAATATGCCGTAGAACTTCTTAAACAGATACCAAAGGTATATTTTGGAAAAATGGAAGGTGTGGATATTTTGCAAGTTAGACTGTGAAATTTGATTTAAAATCTCGGATTATTAAACCAATTTCTTCAAAATGGTATTCAAATAATTAAGATTTTCAAAGTTTGAAAACTGTGCTTCTAATGTTCTGTAAATAAAGAAAAAAAGGGCATGGCAATTTCATTATTTAATGTGGGCTGTGCCAAATTGAAATAAATAAAAAATAAACATATTTTTCTAATGTGAAATAAATATTATGATACTGATTCATAAGTAATACTTTGAAAGTAAGAAATTCACTTTTACTCTTTTTATGTGATTATTATTTAGGAATATTAATGATTTATTTTGACATGCTTTCCCTTGCAATAATGTTTGGACTGATTTTTAATATATACAATTATAAAACATTAAATTTATATTTAATTTACATGCTTTGAATTTGAAAGAAAAAAAATTATATTTTAAGATAAATTATGTTTTAAATTCCATACATATTGATTTTTTTAATAAAAATTAAAAATTATTCACATTATGTTCGTTATGATATTTATAATAGTAATTAAACCATTTTCTACTTGTAGATAATGTCATTAATCTAAATTTTAATAAATTTAATACTCCAACTTCTATTATGATGCTTGCAATGTAGCCATTTCTTTATTTAAAAGTTTGAAACTTGTTTAGATACCAAGGATATGTTAGTGCTGCCTTGATTGTTGGAGGAGTGGACTTAAGTGGCCCCAGTATACATATAATTTCTCCTTATGGCTCCTCAGAAAAATTGCCATATGGTACAATGGGCTCTGGTTCTTTAGCAGCAATGTCTGTTTTTGAAAAGGGTTGGAAACCTGACATGAAGGTAAATGAAGGTTTATATTCTATTGAAAGTTTTTTATCAGAAGATTTATTCAGTATAAACTTGTATGTTTCAATGAAATAAAAAAAATGTATTGGTCATCATCTTTATTGTTAAATATGCTTTTAATTGAGTTTTTACTTATTTAAATTTATAGTTCATCCTCTTTAATAACAGCTTTTCTGCTTTTGAATTGTTATTACCTGATTGTGCTTATCATTTTCATTGGTTTAAAGAATTGTGTCTAAATTTCTAATATATGTTGTTTTAAAATTATAATATATTTGTTTCCTTTTTAAAAATAATTGTTTAATTTCTGGGTTGCAGCATAGTTTTAGTTATTATTTGCTGAAATGTTTAGATAATGGGGTTCTGTGGTCTTCTGAAACTACAAATGTTGTCATTTGTAGTTTCAGTTTTAGATATAATTATTGACTTTTGTACTTCAAACAAGGTTATATTTAATCTAAATTATCTCAAAAAGCCATCTCTCTATAGAAATTCTTGTTTTTAAAAATACAAGAAAGTCCCTCAATGCTGTGAGCCGTTTCCTCCACTTATTCAGCTTAACATGGATATTCTGAGGCAACTGGTGTTATGCATATCCTGCCCCTTTTTGTTTTGGAAGATCATATTGAATGATGTTCATTGCTTAGCCCTGATCAATTTGGCAGATTGGTTAAAATACAATTTTCTTTCTAAATTTTCTGATTTCAATCTGATTAATAGCCAATTAAAAAATATATCATAAATGAGAGTATATCTCCTTTGTAGTGCAATTTTAGAAAAAAAAAAAAAAAAAAACTTTTACATTTTGCAAAGTTAGTTTCAGATGCATTGCAAAAAAAAAAAAACACTTGATTTTTGTTTCAGAATTGTGATTTGTTATTCTTTAACAGCTTTTTTAAAATAACTTTTTATTGGTATTGTGTTGCTGTCCACCCCTGCATAATATTTACTTAATTTTATCATTGGCATTTTGCTATTTTTTTAATGAATTGTTGTATAATTATGTAAAAAATAGTTTGTTTACAACAAAATTTTAATTCAATAACTTTAATTCGTTTGGCATTCAAGAGAATTTTTTTTCTCTCCCCTCAGTTGGATGAAGCTAAACTGCTTGTACGTGATGCTATTGCTGCTGGTATTTTCAATGATTTGGGTTCAGGTAGCAACGTAGATTTGTGTGTTATCACAAGAGCAGGAGCTGAAATGATCAGACCATTTGAAGTTGCTAATGTGAAAGGACAAATGTAAGTGTATTCATGTTATCATTAGGATTCTTATATTGACTGCATTTACAAGCTAATAGGTCTAAAAACTAATAATATCATATATTTTTTTTATATTCTTAATTTACTGTAACAAAATTTGTGTTATCTAATCAATCTTTGATTTCTTATGATCATCAAATTTTTGGGGGTAGGAAATTGATTTTTGAATTTAAAAATAATTAACTACTATATATAGTAATTTGATCAGTTAAACTAACTTCATATATAGCAGAGGAATTTTTACAATTAATTTTTTTTAAAGAAAGATACTGAAAAGGAAGAAATTAATTTTTATTTTTATAAGACAAAACTATAGCAGAAAATAAAAATGTAGAAATTCATATATTATTAACAAACATTGTGGAATGATACACAAAAAGTATACTAAATAAATACTTTTTTACAGAAGTTGATAAAAAGGAAAATTGGGAGAATTTTTATTTAAAATTGTTAAAACTAATTTATGAGTATCTTTAATGCTGCTGAACTGCAATTCAAATCACACTGCTATTAAATGTTAAAATAGAAAAAAAAAAAAAAAAAGATGTTTATTTTAAAATAAATTAGAATTTCATAAATAAACTTGTATGGATTCTTTTTTTTTTTTTTTTTTTTTAAGTATTCAACTGAATTAAAAAGCATTGTATTGCTGCACAAAACTTTGTACTTGGAAAAAATTTCAATTTATATTTAGATTCAACATATTAATGAATCTGTTCCAAATTTTTTTATTTTACAAACAGTTTTTAATCACAATCTTGAAGACACTACAGATTAGTAGAACAAAAACAATTTTTATTGCTTTCTGATTGGAATTATGTGATGAATTAGCATATAGTGATAATTCTGTGCTATGCACTTATTACATAAAAGAAATTAATGGGCAGATTTGTAAAGGTACTAAAAATAACACTGCTAAAGTCATAATCAAATTTTGTTACAATAACATTTATTTCAATTTTAATATCCTCATAAATTTTATTAATTAATTTTTAAAAGTAATTACATTTAAATATTCTTTCTCCATCAGACAAGGAACCTATCGCTATGCTCCTGGAACTACTGCTGTGTTGTCCTCAAAAACTGTACCTTTGGAAATTGTTGAAACTGTTACTCGTCCAATTAGAGATGCTGCTGAAGAAGCAATGGATACTGCTTAATTTTTCTTTACATTAGTGAAACTGTTGTCTATAAACTTTGCTTAATAATGGAACTTTTTCAATAAAAATATATTAAAAAATAAATGAATCAAAATTAGTTTTATTATGAATTCTTTGATAACATTTGATCCAGTTTAAGATGTTAATATATTTAGTTCAATCATTGTTTTATTTGATTCCAAAAAGATTTTTGACATATTTTTCTGCTAATATTTTCATATCAGCACCATACTTAGTTGTTTATTGGTATTAATATGCTAATTAGTTTTCTTGATTTTGTGTTGTCTTTTATTTGTATCGTTTATGATTGGTTGAAAACGAATTGTCACTATAATAACTAATTTTCAATATAACCTATTGTTTTTCTATTTTCCTCCTTTCATTTATGCTAGTTTTTTTAAAATTGGAAATGCAAAATCGGAAGCTTATATATTAAATTTATTTGGTTTTAATTTTAAGCTTTTCTTCCAAATTTTGTAAATATTAGACAAACTTTTACTATTTTTTCTACATCATAATTTTTTATGTAAGCCATTTAAATCAGACTTGTTAAAATCTTCTCAGGATCTATTTAGTAGGATGTATTGTTTGAGGGATTATATAAAATTCCTTTAATTTTTTCTCCTAATTTTCTGTTATTCTTATGTATTTAATATATTTCATAGACTCTAATATAAAGTAAGATAAATTTATACAGTAGTAAATCATCCCCAAAATATTTTGAGTTGTAATTATTTCTATGAAATATTATAAAAACTAATCACTCATTTTTCAAAAAAATTAGCTATTGTGTAATAGACTCATGTACTAAATTGCAGTTTTTAATTTTCCTTATTTGATACAAGTTTCAGCTGTAAATCCATAATTCATTTTGGTGTTTGATCTAAATTTAATCCTATAGTCTAGTCAAATTACCATGAAACATAACAGAATATGAAAAAGATGCTTGACAGCAATTTTATTGTTGTATGTTATTTAAGTTAAACTAGCTATCCAAAACAGGCTAGTACCCAAATGCATTTCAACACCATTTTTTGCATTAAAATAAAATGCTTTTAATTGAAGAGGGAAACTTCAAATTAAAACCTGTAGGTTTTAAGAAGACATGTAAAATGAAATATAGAACTTAACCGTAGTTTGATTTGAACATGAGTAAATTTTTAAAAAGCTCAAATTTGGATTTTTTTTAAAATTTGTGCGATATTTTTGAAATTTCATATGGAAATGTTCATGCTACTTATTTACATATCAATTTAAGGAGAATAAATGGTAAAATGTTCATTTTTAGTATTATCTACAATATTTTTTTTAATAAAAACAAAGCTGTTGGAAAGTGTAGATGCACTGCTCTACAGTCTGAATTCGTGAACAAAGAAAAAGTTTACTATTCTATAAATTTTTCTCTACGTTTTAAAATGGTATGTTATTGATCAATTAAAAAATAGTAACAAATAAATTTGGAATGCATTTTGTTTCAGTTATTAAGCCCGGTTCATTTTCCGATAACTGTTACTCTCGCGAACACTAATTCTTATTTTTTGAAGATCAGTCACCTTCTGAAATTAATTTTTTACATACTTCTTCAATTCTGACTGGCTGAAAAGTACTTGCAGGCATTTTTTTAAAAAAATTTTCAATTAATAATTCGATATTGATCTGTAAAAAGAATAAATATTTTTCCAAATTAGCAATGTTTAAAATTCACTTTTGATCTAATTATTTCTTTCTATAAAACGTTTTGTAAGACTTTTTAATACTTACAATTTATTAAAGATAACTTTTTCCGTTTGATTCAAACACACACTCACACACACAAAAAAAAAAATGCAATAACATTGTCGGTTTCGGATATCCAGCTCAACAATTTAGCCAATAAAATTGCTATTATGTATCTTTTCCAAAGAAAAGTAATGGTCTTGACAGATGGCTACGTCGTGACCTTCGGGGGGCATCTCGTAATTGAGAATGAAATGCTTCCGGCATGGAGTTTGGATCTCGCCAACTCGGTGGGGGATCCGACTCCTCCCTTCGATAACGGGGAGGGTTATACCGTGACCGGTGTTGGTCCTTTGGACTAACTCTTTCTGCTTATAATGACGTCTGAATCATATTTCGATCTTAATTAGAACCAGAGATATAATTAATTTTGTGGGAAATCTTGTACTCGGACATTTGTCATGCTGTACATGCACTTGTTGACGATGAAAAGAATGAGGCATTGACTCTGGAAAAAAGCACAGAAACCTGAGTGATAAAGTTGACAAAAATTACCAGGTATTACCGCAGCTGTTACATACAAAAATATTATCAAAGAGATGAAGGATATTTATGAAATACTGCAGCTCCATAGACTAAAACTAAAACATACAGCATGCCTTGCTGGGCCTGAATTTTGGTGCTTCTTTGAACAAATCCTGATGCTGAAACGAAGCCCTACTATTCACAAGACAATCATTGAAATTCTTCTGCGAGAAAATATTGTCAAAATGAGCCTATTTTCCAACAACTAGCTTCATGTAGACTGTTGAAAAGATGTTCAAACTTTAAACGCGTTTTTCTCCATAATGCATTTTTTCAAGATTTCTTGCGTTCATATCGTTATAAGTCAAGAACCGATTAAGTGATGAAATTTGGAACATATTTTTTTAAAACATTTTACTTTAATTCTGATTCAGTAAATTTGAAAGAAATGTTAACTTTAAAAAATATGACTCATTTTTTAAAAATACTAAATTAAAATTCAGATATTGTGTTTGGTTTTTTTAATTGAAAATCGACCAAGAATATTTTGAGTTTTGACGCTTTAAAATCAACTCACTTTCCTTTTAAAAATTTAATTTAAAATTTAAAAAATTCTTTAAAACCTTTATGTTGTAATTTGTTTATTAGTCAGATGGTTAATTAATACAAAAAGTTGCAAAATTTTTAATTAACTAATATATATAAATTTAATCTGTCTCGGACTCTTACTCGGGCACCAGACTCACATATTCGGCGGACGTTTGGTGGAATCGAACTTGAAACTCTTCTCTCCTTAAATTGAGACCTTACCATTAGGGGGCCTTCATCTCATTTTTAAGACGCGGAATAAAATGAAACAGTGCAGGCATCTCAGAAATTTAATGATATCGGAAGCATTCTTTTTATCAAAAAATTCTTCTGGTTATTTTTAAGATAATTTAAACAAAAAATCGCGTTCGAGGAAAACATGTCAGATTTGGAGAAAATCACTTAAGATTGCAAATTTAATGCATTATTTATATTTCGTTGATACAACGTTCTAGATATAAAAAAAATTACGGTACATGATTTTATTTCTAAATTTGAGATTAATTCATAAATGGGAAAAGTTGGCAGTTTCTGTGTCCTAACACTGGAACATCAAAAGTGCGAGTGGATATACTCAAAAATGTAAAATGCGTTTCCTTGTTTCATCAAATCCACTTACTATGTATACCCTCGCATGTTGACATCAATGATAATGAGACTGAGGACACCCTGGGTAAAGTGGGTGCTAGTGGTCTTTCTGTGCCTTCTGAAATTCTCACCTTCTAAAAAATTTTCTCAAGAGCTAAGAGTCAAAATAAAACCACTTGGCTTGTCCCACTAGAATATATGGTATAAGAGTAGACATCCAGGGAGCTCTCTGACTTTTGATTGTAGTAAACGAGATCAGACTACTCTTACTCGCTTTCTCAGTGGCACCTCAGATCTCAAATATTTTGAAGATTATGAACTCTTATCTGCCCCGAGTGTTTTACTGAAGAGGTTTCACCTGATCACGCTTTTATTTATTTGTGCCTCTCCAGGTAGGATCTAATTGGCAATCCATTGTTAGTATTGGACACCTTCAGGATGCGCAATTTCATAAGACTTGATATAGTTTTGTTGTCCATGGTGATGTGGTACAACTTTTTTAGATTAGTAGATTTGTATTAAATCCATCCAGTAATGTACTGTCTTTTAATCTATCCATTTTTGTGTATAGGAACTAATCATCTGAAAAATGCAGTAAGTTATATATGTGAATCCAATTTTGGGATATTGTCTTTGTATTGAAATCGTAGAAATAAAATTGAATTCATATTTTCAACGAATAGACCATCTACACTGAAGTGGCAAAAGTCATGGGATGACTGTTAATATCGTGTCGGTCCTCCTTTTGCCCGGCGAAGTGCAACAACTCGACGTGTCATGGAGTCCACAAGTCGTTGGAAGTCCTCTGCAGGAATATTGAGCCATGCTGTCTGTATAGACGTCCATAATTGTGAAAGTGTGGATGGTGCAGGAGTTTGGGCACGAACGGACCTTTCGATGATGTCCGATAAATGCTCGATGGGATTCATATCGGGCGATCTAGGTGGCCAGATCATGCGCTGGAATTGTCCGGAATGTTCTTCAAACCAATCGCGAACAGTTCTGGCCCGGTGACATGGCGCATTGTCATCCATAAAAATCCCCTCGTTGTGTGGGTACGTGAAGTCCAAGAATGGCTGCAAGTGATCTGCAAGCAGCTGAACATAACCATTTCCAGTCAATGATCGGTTCAGTTGCACCAGAGGACCGAGTCCATGCCATGTAAAAACAGCCCACACCATTATGCAGCCACCACCAGCTTGAACAGTGCCTTGCTTCGTGGGGTCTGCGCCACACACGAACTCTACCATCAGCTCGTAACAACTGAAATCGTGACTCATCTGACCACGCCACGGTTTTCCACTGGTCTAGGGACCAGTCGATATGCTCACGAGCCCAGGAGAGTCGCTGCAGGCGATGTCGTGCTGTCAGTAAAGGCACTGGAGTCGCTCTTCTGCTGTCATAGCCCAAGGAAGACAAATTTCGCCTCACAGTCCTATCGGACACGTCCCTCGTACGTCCCACATTGATTCCTGCAGTTATTTGACGAAGTGTTGCGTTTCTATTAACATTGACCATTCTACACAGACTTCGGCGGTCTCGGTCGTTAAGTGCAGGTGATCGCCCACTGCGCTGTCCATGATGGGATGTGATACCTGAAATTTCATACTCTAGGCACACTCTTGATACTGTGGATCTCGGAATGTTGAATTCACTAACGACATCCGCAATGGAATGACCCATGCGTCTAGCTCCAACTAACATTCCACGTTCAAAGTCTGTTAATTCTCGTCGTGCCGCAATAAATCTCGAAAAACCTGTTCACATGAATAACTTGAACACAAATGAAAGCTCTGGAAAACGAACTACGCATTTATACTTTTTCGCTGCGATACTACTGCCATTTGTATATTTGCATATTGCTATCCCATGACTTTTGTCACTTCAGTGTATTTGCTTGGCAATATATAGTATGAAAATTCAATGACAAAAAATACAAGCAAGATAAAGGAAATTTAGTAGACAATCTTGATGTTGAAATTGTAGATTGATATCTAGTTTTGGATTTAACCATTCAACGTAAAATATATAATGAAAAGAGATTATCTTCAGTGCACTGTTCACACACAAAAAAACAGTGCGCCATATTGAATACGAGTATTAGAAAGGTGAGAGAACTCTTTCACTGCATTCTATGAATTTGTAATGTTTTTTTTTTTTTTTTTTTTTTTCATTTTTAAATTACTGCAGAATTGTAACATGATTTGCTGGTTTATGTTTCTTGTGAAATTTTAAATCGAAAGTCAATTTTGAGATCATTTTCCTGAATTTTAATGTATTTTTTCACGCTTCAAGAATAAAGCCATTAGTCCTTTTTCGTTGAATTTAAGGTGAGTCTGATACAATGTTACAACTTTGTTAACCGGTGGGAAACAATGCTGAGAAAGAAAGAAGTAACTGAAGGAGGAAAATATCGTTAGTAAACTTCACCGTTGTTAGAAAATCTGTCAGTATTAGTTTATATGAATACGAATTCTAAATACGTTTTTCCTTTCCAGATATTCTTTTTTTATTTAAGTTTGAGCATACCTTGTGCCACCATACGCAGCTTTTGCAATATTCTATCCTTGTTTTCTGAAAACGGTTAAAATATAATTCATAACATACATGAATTAATTGTAACTATACTTCCTTTGAAGTTCATGTTGTGGAGAGTTTAGCTTAATTATATTAATGCTCTTTTAAAGTAAGACATTGGCTATTTTGGGATGAACATTCGTAATTTTGAGAGGCTGGGAAGACGTCTAAGATGGCACTCCTTTCCAAACTTCTTCACCACACTAGTGAGAGGGCGTATAGACCCGACGGATTTAACGTGTACCAGACCCACTTACACAACGGTTCTTTGGTAGAATCGAGTCTCGAACTTGAAATCACCCGGTTCCGAAGCCCACTGTGATCTTTTGAGTCGGAGTTCTTAGGGTTTATTTTATTTTATTTTTCAATAAGAAGAGTCCTTGTTCCTTTTTTGCATTTAGAATTTTTTGTCTTGTTTTTTTAAACGTCCTTGTTGTGCCTTATGTCCTTCCATCTTAGCTAACTTATTCCCAAAAAGTGAGACTGCTAAAATATTATCTATAAGTCTATGTGTCTTTCAGTATGTTATTAAATTGTTTGAGGATAATGTAGATCAAGGAAATCACACGAAATAAGCAAATAATTATAATAATATAAATGTTAAACTGGGAACAGTAAAACATAAAATAAGCCTTCCTTTTGTATTGGTCCAATTATTTTTACTAATTTATTGAAACAAAGTGGAACGTAAATTCATATTATAGAATGGGCCAAGATTTTCAAAAGCTTTATACGATGCAAATTGTTTTTTAATTTTAATCCTCTGCCCATTGTTTCATGACTAGATATGAAAAATCGTTATGATAAATGGGAATTATTTATATTTGTTTTATAGTTTTCATTTACATTTAAAGATTATCACGATTTCATTTTGTGTTTTCTGTTGTTCGACAATCGCATCTTTAAATAATTGCACCAAAATAAAACTAGAGTATCACGTTCTCTTTTGAAAAGAAAGAGAGCAAATGGAAGGAAAAAGGATGCTTAGAGTTGTTTCAAGACCATTAACCACGATTTAAACTTTCACTTGGTTTATCTTTTATCATGTGATAACATGATGTTGTTTTCGATTGAGGTTTTTTGAAGCATCAAAATGCGTAGGTAACAAATTGGCCATTTTATTTATTGGTCAAAATATTACAGCACAATTTTTTTTTTTTTTTTGCATTATATTGAAGTTTAAAAAATAATCGTTTCAATGAAACTAATGTTTTGATCTATAAATAAAATTTCTATTTTTAATGAATTTTTAAAAATTTAATTAAATTATATTTTTAACCATTAATTTCATCTATACTTATAATAAAGCTCAATGTGTGTGTGTGTGTGTGTTGACGCTTCACAGACCAGACCGTTGGACCAGCTACCAAACAGCTACCAAATTTGGTACATGTATACCTTGGAGGTTGGGAATGTGCACCTTGGAGCCCTTTTTTCGAATTTTTAATTAGAATTTGAATTAATTCAAATTTAAGCGAAATTTCGACGATTTTTCGCTATAACTTCCGAAAATATTATCGCACAAACATGATTTTTACATCAATTTAAAGATTAAAAAATTAGCTTTCTAATGGTATCTTTGTTTTAATGTATAACTTAAGCTTCTATTTTTAATGAATTTTTAAAGAAATATTTTAACCATGTTTTCAACAATATATTTCGGACAAAACAATAAAATTTAATCTGCACGAGCACGTCAAGGGGGAAAAATTAGGTTTTATCAGCATGTTGCCAACCTATTGACGGAAGTTCAAACTAAAAAAAACAACTATCATTACAAATTAAATCGTTAGAAATGCAACTTTTAGCACGTGACTGGATAAAATAAGAGAAATATAATATGTGACATTTTCTAAAATAAATAATGAAAGAGCAAAGGGAAAAAATAGCTTTTATTAAACTGTTGAAATCATACTGACAGAAGTTCAAATTAAAAAATAAATTAACTATGACTGCAAATTAAATTTTAAAAAATGTAACATTCACCACGTGATTGGATGAAATTAAATAAATATTAAATGTTATGTTTTCTAAAAAAGAAATACAAGACAAAGGTTTCTATGATCGTTTGCAACATCTATATCATTAATTTAGTAAATCAGTGTTACGTGACTTTCGCAGTTTAAGTATATCTGGCAGAGAAATCATAAAGAGAGCAAGGCACATAAGTATTTAATTGAAAATCTTAGACCCCATTACTCTTGGCGAACCAGCTGGTCGCCAAAGGCGTCAAGTACAAAATAAAAATGAAATTTAATCTGCATGAGCGTCGCAAAAAATTAGCTTTTATTAATTTGTTGCCATCACATCTAGAAATGTCTGATTAAAAAATAAGTCAATAACTACTGCAAATTAAATCTAGAAAAATGTAATTTTCTGCACGTGATTGTATGAAATGAAATAAATAGGAAATGTGATATTTGATAGAAATGTAATTGCAAATTGGCGATTTATCGCTTCTAAGGCATCAATAATATATGTATATATATATATATATATATGTATATATATATATATATATATATATATATATATATATATATATATAT
>JAPMOQ010019804.1:1169614-1182998 GCA_026543055.1 Argiope trifasciata | reverse complement strand
ATATATATATATATATATATATATATATATATATATATATATATATAGAGAGAGAGAGAGAGAGAGAGAGAGAGAGAGAGAAACCGATAAAGAGTCCTCGTGTTTGTTTTTAAACCGGTTTAAACTGCTTAGTGACTTAAATTATTTAAGACAAATAATTATTTAAAAATATTAAATTTGCTAACAATACTTCTATAATTTTGATATACTGAAATCTGTAGCTAAAATCATAGTCTCGGTTTCCATCATATTTTTTTCGCATGTCAAATATGCTTATTTTTCAGAACTTGATCTGTATCTAAGAATAAGTTTGTTAAGATGAAGCAGTTCATATTAAGGAGTAAATTTCAATTCTCTATTTGGTATAAGAAAGCAGTTGATAGACTAAATTAATTTCTACAAATTTTATTAAAGAAAATATTTTGCTATTGTTTAAATAGATTATGAACAAATATTTACATAGAACGACAATAAATTTGAAACTTGAATGTAAACAGTGTGGGATGAAGCGGCACAGTCTGTAATCCCCCTTCTTCTTCTTGCATACAGCCGACCATCCAGCCACCACTGAACGTAATGCTGGGAGGTTATAGTTAACGAATATTAAAACATTTGAGGATTACAATAAAGATGCTTAAATGATACTTGTTTTCAAGCTTGATACAAAAGAAAGGCAAAAGAGATGTTTGCCTCTTCAGTTTTCTGTCCCCCACCCCCTTTTGTTATTCTTGTGTACATGTGACCATCCCGATACCACTGAACATAGCGCTATCGGCATGATTTGTTGTGACCGTCTTCTGTCTTCCGTCAATGTCCGTCCATACAACTGACCGATTCATCAATTCGCATCCTTTTAGAGGCACCCCCCACCTCCAACGAACACTCAACACTATTGATCACAGTACAATAAATCTAAGCCGAATTAATCCAAGTTGAGTTGCGCTTAGTTTGATGGATACTTAACCTCTCAATATTCAATTCTATGGATTAATGATAACACTATTTAGAACACCTTTGGTTTCAAAATCATCATCTTCATTGAAAACTTTACCTGAAATAATTAATTGGAGTTGCGTGAAAGAAAGTTTTTGTATGTTTAACTTTTTTACAGAGAAATGAATGGCAAATTTCAGAAACTATTTTCCAAGGAATAAATTTGCTTTAACTTCTCTCCATTAGCTGTGCTTACTTTAGCGACTTCTGATTGTCCATGTACTCCAAGAAGGACTTAAACGATTCCTAATGATCGCTAAAGATGTTTTGCATAAATTTTCAAGGATAAATGTATCTCCAACACTCAGAGATATTTCTTGATTGCAGCCTTTATGAACAAGCATGGTTAAATATTCTCCACAAAATTTCGTTTCTAAATCATGTTACAGTTTTTGTACAAAATGTAATATTCTATTTAGGCTTTTACTACCGATTTTATATAAACCAGTTACAAGAAAAGTTTTGCAAGAAACAAGCGAGCGTTGGTGATTTATATTAAATATATGTGAATAACTTGGAATTTATAGTGGCGGCTTCACAATCTCAGATAAAAGTTCCCAACTCTTCAAAGTCACCACTTTTTCTCTCTAAAATTCTCTATAAACAATAATTCATGTCCTCAATCATTCGGCAGTTTGAAGACTAAAACTCCATTCAATTTTCTTGATGGGGAAAAATGGCATGATTTTCTGCCAATTTAAAGAATCATTGCAGAGCATATTTTGATTTTGTTCATTTTCCCATCTTCCATTTACTACATTTGTACACTTACATTTACTTACCACATTTGTTACATTTGTTACAGAGCATTAATAGTTTTATCATCCATTTCCTTCAATTGGTCATTTTTTTTTTCAAAATGTTGAGTGAAAATCATTAAAAGATTAAAAAAGCCTCCAAAATAATATTTATTCTTTAGGAGGAAAACCATGAATAACTTTCACATTGAAAATAACTAAGACTAATTAGCAGAATAAAATCAGACTTCAAGTACATACCGTCAAAAGCAGGGAGAGATGAATTATTAGTTAAAGTCATTGATAAGAAAGGCGTGGTGTTATCGGAACCAAAAATAGGTTGTCATTACAATGAGGAAATAGAAACTTGAATATATAAAAATCATCAGTATTAAGGTGGTAAAATATACGCTTACGAATTGACAGAACTTACGGAAAATATTAATTTGTTAATCAACTTAGGATTCCCTGGCCTATGGTTATGCATTGTTTCTTGTGTAAGTCGACGACTTTTGGTACTTTTTTCTTTTTCGGGATCCCTGACGACTTAGATTAAAGATCTGACAAGCACTTAATAAAAGTTCTAAAAGTGAACCATAGTTTCTCTTTTGAATTCTTTATTTGTACCAGAGATAATTTGATTTTTAAATGAAGGTTTCAGTTGTATATGTATAGTAATATACAATTAACTCAAATACACATAATGTACCAATCTTCTTTTATTTTATTTTCTCTTATACTAAGTATAGAGAAATTACAAAAATCGTCAAAAAATTCAAACTTGAGATTCTGACGAATGTCCAAGTTTTAGACCTCCCTAAGCTCGAAAACACATTTTTGGAAAATGTCCACTTGTTCATCTGTCTGTGACAAAGATAATTAAAAAACGATTTGAGCCAGAAGGATGAAATTTGATATTCAATATTGTCACCAAATTCGTAGATTTCTATAAAATTTTGAACACAATTTATTTTGAGGAAGTCTGTCTGTCGGGCTGTTCGAATATCAGTTAACACAAAAATTACAAAACGAAGAGATTTAGATAGATAAAATTAAGTACACATATTTAACATTTATAGTGAAAATACCTGTTAAATTTTGAGATAAATCCAACTATGGATTGATTGTATGTCAGTCTGTATTTTCAGAAATATGTAAACGCGATAATTCAAGAATGAAATGACTTAAATATATAAAATTTTGTAAAGGATTTTGTGACTACAAATGCAGTTTTGTGTCAATTTTTTTGTTTCAATCAGTTGTGAAAAACGTGCCTAAAACACAAATTTGATTTTTGGGTACTATAAACCTCATACCAGGGATTAATCACCAAATATCTCGCTAAGGATGATAAATTCTGTAAAATTGCTGAATTCGTGCCAAAAGTTAATATTTCGTAACTATTTTACAACAATGTCATGAAAGGCGTTCTCTGTCATGGCAAGTTTATTAGAGAGTATGTGAGAAAGTTATGGTGAGACTACTTCCGGTTTTTTTTAGAGTTTGTTAAGTAGTAAAACATCAAAATTAACTAAACCGTATTTTTTTTATTTAACTTTAAAAGTTCAAAGAAATCGAACACTACAATGGCAGTAAAATGAAAGTTAAATTGACCATAAAAGCAAGCTTTCGTTCGTCGTTCAATCAGTTATGTCCCGCCATTTAATGAAACGAATCAATATGTGACGTCATTTTAACGAATCTATGTCAGTATGAGAATGTACAACGAAATTCATGAAACCGTAGTGTCTTTAGGCAACATAATTTAAAACTCGTCTTAACAGTAACCGCAAGCAATAGATTAAATAAGTTCTATTATTTTATACAACAATTCATTCCACTTCTGAGAGAATAAACATGTCGACAACAGTTACAGTATCTACGGCCTTCTTCAATTGTCTTTCAAAAGATTTATTTTGTTATTTGACTTAAAGATACAACAGAACTTTTAATTGCGTCAATGGATTATTAAATGTAATTGGTTTGATTTAACGCTTTTAACAAATCTTTTGTCTCTTGTTTCTCTAATTCGTAATTAAAAGCTCTTTCAGTGTGTCCAACGGATTTAGAATGACATATTTTTTTATCCCCTGTCTTTCATGAACGTCTCCTTTTTTTTGTTACGACTTAGGATCCAAGACGAAGCAAGATTTGTGTTAGGATCATCCATGCTTGATTAGCTTCTCAAAAACGAAACAATAGCTTTGTATAGAAATGAAATAACATTTATGGGGGTTTTTTAATGAAGGAACCCAGTATTACATGTAAGGGATGATGAATTGGGTTTGATTATACAATTTCAACATTTTAATGAAGCCGCCCTGATATAGGGATAGCGTGACTTCCATGTGATCTGAGCGTCCCTGATTCGAGTCCCGAATAGGGCATGGTTGTTCTTTTTCTGTGCTCTATCTGTGAGGTGAATAAATGTGACCCCCCCTGTAAAGAGGGGTTATACGACGAATGAAGTAGTTAAGTCGTCTCTTTGCCCTGTTTAGGGTTACTGAAGAAATAATGCCGTAAGTAACAACTATTTCTTAAGGTAAACAACTATGTTTAAAAGAAAAATTTTGAAAAATTGGATTTTTTAAAAAAACTATTTATAATTTTTAGATGCATTGTCAATTCTAAACACTATAAATACAAAAAAATATATGAAAATATAATATATTTTGATAAATAGTCAAATTTGTAGTAAATTTGAATGAAATTGAACCAAAACGGTGGACACTCTACACAAAATGGTAATGCACCAATTCTATTCTTCTTTGTACACAAAATATAGAATACAATGACGAATGAAATGAACCAAAATCTAAGAAACATTTTGAGATGCAAAAAAGTTATGGGTAAAAATATAAGTATATAAGCATTTTTTTCATACATTGACAACTTAATTTTTCTAAAAATACCAATAAATGAAAAATGAATTCACTAATAATAAAACTGTTGGTTCATTTCATTGCCCATATTATTTTTAAAATACGCTGTAATTTTTATGTAGATACATCTATTATTTTTTGAGATACCTTGTGAACTGTGAAGAATTTTTCTGAAAATTAAAATTGCAGTTAAAGACAAATTTTAGCTAAAAAATATGGTTAGCTTAAAATTCCCCTGGATGATAGATCAGGCCTTCCTTTCCCTAGAAAAGATAAACTATTTTTGAAAGAGGAAAGTCCGAACAACAAGAATTAAAAATTAAAAAAAAAAAACCGTCAGTATGGTCGAAAACCAGAGTTCTTAATGTAGTCGGATACCTTAATAAAACCTTTTTTTTTTTTCAGGTATCATGGAAAATATTCCTCTGAAGTGGTCAAATGGCCGAGTCTTGCGCATTTGAAAATTTTCAATGATTCATAATGTGTAAGGCTTTTGGGCATGATAAATTTCCCGGAATTAAGAGCTCTCAAACTATTACAGTATACACTTTTCGAAAGGGGAATGTTGTGATATTGTGCTTATCACTGACATCTGTCCAAAACCACAAATTTCATCCTAAAAAACTTCTATAATTTTAAAAAAGACTGGATACAATTTTATCTATCAATGCAAGTCTATTTAGATATTATTATTCTCAGTATAGGGCTTGCTAAATAATTAAATGACATATCAGTATCTAAATTTTTCCCCCCCAAAAAAAGTTTGATACTTGTATTGTCCTAAAATCAACATTTTCTTCATCAAGATAACACATAGAAGCATAAAATTTGTGTTAAAAACAGACAGAAGTCATGTGAATAATTACTAAAAAGCTTCCTGAATCCTATTAACTTAAAAATCGTATCAACTAAACCTATATTTAAAGGGAAAGCAAAGGAGTGAGTTTTCTCCGTACTTTCTTGTATAATTTTCTTTCATGTGTACTTCCAAAACATGAAGCTATTAGCTATAGTATTAATTTCATCCATAATTAAAAAGAGTAAGCAAATTGGATTTGTCTCCCTTTTGACCAGCTGAATCCTGTATTTGATAGTCGCCTCTCATGACTAGTTTCATCCATGGTAATATTGTTTGTATTATATTTCAGTTAAATGTATACTTTGATTTTCGTGCCTTTTTCAATTTCTACTATTAGTTCACACTTCCCCTATATATTTTTATTTATATATCGAGTTTAAATTTTCAATCGTTAATAAAATACTGTTTATTCATCCACTCAAGCTGAAATACATTTTTTAAAACTTATAGTGGATAACACGATGTCAATACAGTTTTTTTGCAAGTATTAATTCCTTAATTAAATTTTAACCCTTTAAATAGTGTTTTAGCAGTTTGTAATGAAAATTGAAATCAACAGGCAGTACCTGAATCGGTAAAATGCTAGGATTTCAGTATTTTTCACGTGAAGGTGAAGAATGTGAGTTCTATTCATGCGAAAATCAATAATTTTTTGATAATTGTTAAATAAAAAGTAACTAAAATAAAAATTTCTTTGTTGACCTAAGTAGAAATTATTTTTTAAAAAAATATTACATGTTTTAGCAACATATTGCGAAAATTCTTAATATTTCCATTTTAATAGTTTTACTATTTCCTTTTTTTACTGCTAGCACGAGATTTAATTATATTAGAGAGTTTCATAACATCACAAATCAGTAGAAACGTAATCATCCAGATAATTTGTGATACACTTGCATGTGGTCTTTGTTGATATTTAACCCCTTAACGGTCACATAATTTTGAAGAAAATGGCCATAAAAGTGCCTATTTCTTTTATTCAAGAAAATTATACAAAACTGAGTGTATGTACATTATTTGCACTCTGTTTTAATTTTTTTGTTAATTTTTAGCTTGAAATTTAAAAAAACATCGGAAAAGCCAACATTCAAGCTTGTTATGACTGAATGTTAGCTTTCCAACAAAGAGAGAAAATAAAAAATATGTGTTTTAAGCATTCAAACATAATTTTATTGCATTTACACATAATGTAAATAAATACTAGTCATTTTTTCTTGTGTGATAAATTTTAAAGCATAAGATGCATAGGCCAACATCACAAGCAGGACAATAGTACCGAGTTTCCTTTCTGCTGACACCTAGTTTAAAATAAATTAACTATCTCTAAAAACATAGCAAATAGTCTAGGGCAGCCATCTGGTGTATATATTGAGTAATAAACATGATTCTGGGCATAAGAAATAGATTGTTTTAATAGTTTTAGCGCATTACTTTTGAATACGCCAGCCCAGAAATATCACGGGCGCGAGAAATTGAGGTAGAAATTTCACCCCGTCATTTTCACGGGAACGAGAAGGACTACAATTAACTACATTTTTTTATTACTAAAACAAATTTCTCTGATAATTAATAGCATTTGAATTTCACAGGATTTGACAATAGAAGAAAGTCATGTTTTTAAATATTTGATGAAACAAGGCAAAGGTATAGCCTTCCTGCCGACCATACAAAAAGGGCATAAAAGCCATCTCTGATCGCTCCCCGGCGATCTTCAAGGTCTTACACCCTTTTGGGTAGGGGGGTCGTGGAATAGACCAAGCCATCTCTGATACGCTTATGCGCTTCATGGTCACAGGTCAACATTTAGTTATAATTTTTTGTGTGTGCAAAATCGCTGTTTTTTAGACACCTATATGGATTAACTTAAAAATCAAAAACTTGTTTAAATATAAAATTTAATCCAATTCGTTAAAGTTGTTTCCAAAATGCACGAATTAAATTTATATTATATATGCAAGAATTACTCGTTTAACCCTTTATTTACTAAAGGTTCTTAAAAGTACCGTTTAAATCCGGCTGATGTCTACACAATAAGACTATTTCTTCTAACAACATTTGGAAGAACATGAAGAATGTATTTCCAATGGAAAAAAGTAAATATAAACGAAAAACAACTTTATAAATCTTTTATTAAATAATTAATTAGATTATTTTTATTAATTAAAGTATTTTTTTCTTCTTCCTGCATTTATTCTGCATCTAAACTTAATTAATGGTTCGAAAATAAGTTTCGAAAATTGATGGTAAAATAATTCGGTAAATATAGGGTTAAAGTTATAAGATAATATTTTTATTTATTGTGTTTATATACGCACGCTTTATGATAATATTAAATGTATATTTTTGTGTATTTGGGCTCGTTATTGCTGTTATAATAAATAACGCATTTTTAAAAATAACATAAATTTTATAAATTGATGAAATATTGTCATGCTATGTTATTTTAGAGTAAAGGTAATGTAACAGCTCATTAGTTATATTATCATAAACCCCCACTTATCTTCATTGCCTTAACTTTTAAGAAGTTCAAAACAGAAATGACAGATGGAGAATTTTCTTTTCTTTTCAACTCTTTACAAAAAGAGACTCTACCTTCACCTTCTGGCTTGCAGACAGGAATACTTCTTATTTTTATTATTTTGATGGACCTATTTACATTGTCTCTCTTATGATTTATAGTGGGAGAATGAGTTTGATGAGATGTTTTCTCAAGGTTCATTGATCACATGGTATAGAGCAGGGGTGGCCAAACTTTTGGAATCCGTGGTCTACTCCACATTTAAAAAATCGAAGGTGGTCTACCAATAGCAGAGCTAAATTAACTTAACGTACATGTTTATATATTTATTTTCGGTAAAAAGAGAAAATGGTAAATTATCTAATTTTTCTAAAAAAAACTTAATATTAATATTTACAAAATAAAAATTTACTGAAGAAAATAATCAAAGTATTCATATATCAAAAATTGACCATCCTATTCACTTGGTTTAGTTGAAATTTCATTCATTAATTCTATGTCATAAGTCATAAATTAAATTGCTAATATCCGAGGTCATTATCGGGATGGTCACGCGGACTACCTAAAATGTCTTCGCGGTCGACGTCTTAGCCACCCCTGGTATAGAGCATGTATGGCAGTGTATGAAAAATTGAAAAATTTGCTAGTTGCTTTATATGATGAACAAGACTATGGAATGATGCAACAACAATATGCCAAGAAGATTCAAGATTCAAATCTTGGGAAAAAGAGGATGATAGGATAAAAAAAGGACTAAATGATAGAAAATCAAAAATAAAACGAATGCTTCATTTAATCAGAGGGAGTGATCTCCCCAAAACATTCTTTATACTCTTGCTTGGAATTGGCATTATGAAATATATTGAAAAATTATTAACACTCAGATGTGGTTGATGGTCCGTTGGTCATGTCTTGGCTTCGGAACTGGAGAGTTTTAGATTTGAGACCTGATTCCACCGAAGAACTGTCGTGCAAGAGGGTCTGTTGCACGTTAAATTTGTCAAGCCAAACATCCACCCTAAAACTTAATTATCATTAAAGTTTTTATTACAGAATGCTATCATTTGATATTAATAGCTTTTTCATATAGTATTTGATGTACAATTTTTATTATATAACCGCACTGCCGTGGGGATATATGAGGATTTCTAGGTGCAAAATATTATGGGATAGAATCTTTCTGACACCAAAAAATCCCCTTTATATTTGAGCCTAGCTAAATATTTCTCCCAGGATCATGAATTTGCCTTTCTTTCTTTGTCATAAATTATTTTGTTTACGATCTGCAATAAATCGCATAAATCTCAGCATTACACTATGATAATATCTAATATTCGTTCCAAGAATATCTTGCGTTCCTTCATCCTTTATTTTTTATCTTGAAAAAAAAAAAAACTCCTGGTCAGAATAACTCACCATACCAAACTTTACATACTAATTTGCATAATTCAGAACCTCAAATTTTATCAACGGAAATAAATATACAAAACAAAGAAGTACCAAATTTTTCAATTTGTCGCCAAACCCTAGCTATGGGTCATCGAGGCAATCCACATCTCTGGAAACCCACACTCTTGTGCTCGGCTAACCTTATTTTTCAACAATGAAATACTCAGTTCCTGTTTTCGGGCATTTCCAGAAGCACTTATTCCGCTTATCAATCTGACAAATTGATATACGCAAGAAATTCACGAAAAAAGAAAAAAAGAAAGAAAACAGAAGAAATATTTGCTCTTGTGACTGACTTTCCTCATGTCTTCGGGCAATGCAGACAGGGAGCAGCTGAAGACGAGGTGACATCTTCGCCGGAGAATATTCCGGATAACCGACTTCCGAGTAACGGTTCGTGCATACAAAGAGATGAACTTTCTACGCGTTCTTTTATTTCCGAATGCGATTATGGAAGCATGAAGAGAGAGGAAATGATTTCACGGTTCATTTCGAGGTTGCCTGCGTGCGTTGATTGATTTTACCATATGCCTCGGCAAATATGGCATATCCCTCTTTTTTCTGTAATTATAGGATATCCCATCGGTAAACACAGAGTGTGTCGTGTCTACTGCTATTAAGAAGATGCTTGAGCTGGATAATAAATGCTTGGGCAGGTTTGAAATACTATTTGATGTAAACTACAAATCTTTATTTTAGTACTCAATTTTGTGCCATGTTTGCTAAATGAAGACTTAACTATTATTTACTAGAAGGGCATTGAGTGAATTCAATGCCAACGGCATCTAGTCACTCCAGTCACACTTCAAAGTAGAAGTTAAACAGCATATCGTAAATTACTACCTTTATCTAATGTTTTAAAACGAAACTGCTAAATTGGGAATTGTTGTTTTCCAGGTACAATTTACATTTGATATGCTACAGGTATAGGGGAGATTCATGAGGATGCATATATGAAATTATTGATAATTCTGAAATGCACATAGACAGACAATCAGAAGGAGTCCAGATTTTTAATTAATAATCGATGGTAGATAGTTAATATTTTTGAAGCACTAATTCTCATTTAATATGATATCGATCTACGAACTGATTAAAAAAATTTTAATGGAAAGTAAAACCGTCTAATTTTATGACTATCATTGATATAAATAAATTTATACTTTGAAACTTTTTTTTTTTTTTTTTTTTTTGCAAAATATTGTGTAAGTAAAACATTCACAATGTTTAATTTAGAATAAAATAAGCAGCCGTTTTCCCTTGGTAGCACACAAATACTTTGGAATACTGAAATGGATCATTTTTTGTAAAATGATGTAATATTTTGGCATATCTATTAATATCATGTAATACTGCACAATATTGTGCAATTGGCTGGGCTACGAGGACTTACTTGGTAAGGAGCAAATTTGATACAAGATTCCAATTATGGAACAACTGCATACACTTAAAAAATTCATTCGCGATATTATAACACACTATATGATTTTTTTTAATAAAAAAACTGAAAGAGAAATATAAAGCAGAGCGGGATGTATGAATATGAGCGGGAAAATAAGCATACATACATACAATAAGCATACCTAATGTATGCTCATTTTCTCTTGATTCTGAATCAAATTATGAAAAAAGGAATTTTATTTTATTCCTTTCATAATTTGAAAGAGGTGATTTTTTTTATTTCATTTGATCTATTTGTTGTTTATAGATAACTGATTATATAAAGATATATTGTGGTAAATCTTACAATTTTGCACAAACAATTCTTGTCTATATATATAAATTAATTTATTCAATCCGTCTCTGAAAATGCTCAAGCAAATTGAATCAAATTTTGTATTTATATAAAGTTTTGCTTTGTAAGTTTTTCGATTTAGGTGCCTTTTTTGAAAAAACGGGATTTTATATGAAAAAAAAAACATTTTTATAACTAACTATTACAGTATTTTTCTACCTGTACTCATGCTGGTAATGATATAAAGCCCCATATCTTAAATTTTTACAGTACTTGCATTGTTACCATAGGATAACTTAGGGGTACTGAAAAATTCTTGAGATGGCGTTAATGGATGTAAGATGAGGTAAGATTGAAAAATATTCATATGTAATCAGCATGTTATTCATATCTAAATATTTTCTACAAAAGAAAATTACCCACGATTTTGGAACAACAACAACACACACACACACACACACACACACACACACAAAAAAAAAAAAAAAAAAAAAAAACCTGACGAGCGAAACTTAAGTCTTTCAGATATTTAACAATAATAAAGGAAAATACTTTTAACGCACAAGGCAAATAAAATATGAAATTATATTTTTTATGTAAAGGTCGAAGCTTTTAAAAAAATGTGCATTGGCAAATATGTAGCCGTTAATTCAAAATGACTGAATTTTATTTAAGATGTTCTTTGCTTTAAATCTAGATACTCAAACGTGACTTTAATATCCGTGAACTATCTGAATGTGTATAAAAGGTAGTAGATTTTCTCCAATAACAATAGATCCTCTTTTAGCCAAGCTGACTGGGCAACAGTCATCCTGGTTTGTCGAAAATTGATCTGATTCTGGTTAAATCTCATCTTATTTCCCTTCGACAAGACTTTCAAAAACTTTTTATTTGAATTGAAAATTAAATCGGTAACAAAATATCAAATTAAGAACTATCACAAATTGTTTTACTAATTATGAAATTTCTGGCATGCACTTTTAAAATATGAATTAATTTTTAAAGTGATGCTACTTTTACAATCACTTTTCAAACCTTAAATTCACCAATCATTGCATGATCACGTAGCTGTTTAAAGAATAAAATGATAATTAAAAAACCCCTAGGAACGGGATTACAACGTTGATCTGAATATTTTAGAGCTTTACTCTAACTTCAGCGGCTGCAGCATGACTGATTTTCGCATCCTTATTTATTTCAGCAACATTTTTATCATTGAAACAGTATTTTTTCATGCAATTTACTCACCTTTTTGATTTTTTTTAATGTTTCAATGTTTTTTATGTTTTATTTTTGTGTATTTAATTTATAAATATAAGTATATAATAATTTATAATTATTATAAATAATTAAGATTTTATTTTTAAAAAGAAGGGAAATGTAATTAATTTTTCTGGTAATAAATAAGGCTGATCTGGTTGAATAAAGTCGTTGTAAATATGGAAAATATCAAATATCATATACGCAAAAACTTACCCTACCTTAACATCTCGGGGGGTGTGAGAACCAAGCCAGCTCTCAATGTATAGCGTCCCCTCCCAATTACTAAGTAAATAAGCATAGAATTGTATTTACTATGTAATCCTAGATCATAAACTTTCTAGCTGTCATTTTAATTCGTTTGTTGCTCGGAAAGAATATTACCTTAACGACTAATTCGATTACATTACAAAATTATGAAGTTCCATCATTTGGCATTTTAAAAAAGTAGCATGTAGTGGAAAACTATCTATTTTCAGCATTTTAAGCAAAAACTCCTTTATGTTGTACAGGTCCAATTTTAATTCAAAAAATTCCACATTTATCAATTTTAATACTTGTCAATACACCAGAATTATTTTTACTCGCTTGATCATATTTGTAATTTTTATAATTATTTTCTGATTTGATCATATTTGTTCAAACACACGATTCTTCAACCAATTTCATACTTTCAACAGATTGTGTAGTTAGTGTGGAACTTTCTTCCTTAGTTGAAGTTTGAATAGTAACTTCTGAAGTCGAAGCAATTTCATTGCCAGTATTTTACTCGTAGCAGATAAAACAGATCTACTTGTGACTTCTTGAAGTTTAGATTTTCTGCTTTTTTTCATTTCTGATAATTTTCTTTTTTGACACCCAACTGGATATTTCCTTGGTACGCACATTGTTATATCTAACAGTATTAACCCAGATAAGCCTGAAACTAAAATTTTCTGAAAATTTTGAAAA
>JAPMOQ010019804.1:1132233-1155151 GCA_026543055.1 Argiope trifasciata | reverse complement strand
TATATATATATATATATATATATATATATATATATATATATATATACCATGTCACTCGATGTATCAATTACTTATACGAGGCGGTGCCACTTTGCTGCTACCGTGACTACTACTGCATAATGAGGAAGGATCAATTAGTTTTAGAATTCCATCAGTTTCAGCTCAGCTATCTATTTTTTAAAATAATCTTTATGTATTATCTACTTAATAAAACTTTAAAATTATTTTTGTGAATTAAAAGCCATATATTTTTATTGAAAATGATTAATCTAGATATCTGTTTTATTCATTTTATACTTTATGAAATTACTAATTTTTTAAAAAAAGTATTTAATTTCGATGTTTAGTTATAATTTTGAAACTTATATCTAAATAACAATAAATTTTTATTATGAATCCACTGTTATTAAAAATCAAATGCTACTTGACTTCCAGGCTCTCTTGAAAAAAAAATTGTTACTGGTTTAATCGTTTTTTATATAAAATATATACAAGACATATAATTCATATTCTCAATTTTGAATTTCTGTTGTACAGATAAAGCTTTTTCAAATACAGAATTATCTTTCAATTTTTAAATTCGAATCACCTTATTGCCACAATTCAGGATGTTTCCGGAACACTATGCGAAAGACTGATTTCGGACACTTTTGACCTGAAACCGGAAATTCTGAAGTGTCCTGTCCTCCCGTGCTGACCAAAGCTTACCGCACGATTACATAACTCAGGAAAAGAGAAAACTGCCGGAAACAGATCGCAGTTCTCCGAGCATCATTGCTTTTGTTCGGCTGTTTCATATTTTTCTGAACTTTTTCTTATTCTTCGACTGGACACTCCGTGGTCAGAATGGCGCCGAATAAACAAAATGGATGGGAGGTGGGATCTGCCATGTAACGGCTCGCAAACAATGTGTTGCGTTACTGGTAGGAAGGAACTTTAATTGCCAAATTCAACTGTTGGGTCTCTTTAAAGCGAGTGTAATTCTTTTTAATTCCGGAGGTCATGCGTGAAGAAGTATTAGGGGAAGGGGACAATCGGAAGGCTTTCTTCGTTTTATTAGAAAGATTCTTTTAGTATTTCCTTTTCTTTTTCGTGTGTGCTTTCCTGTCATAAAGTGCCAAGGTTGGGATCAGTTTTTTTGCTTTTTTTATGTATGTGTGTGGGTGTTTCTTCTTCTTTTGTAACAAATGAATACACTTATAATTTTGAAAAAACACTGAATAGAAATATTTTAATATCACGAAATACTAAAAAGATACCAGTAAAATTTCAAAAAAAAAAAAAAAAAATTCATTAACTTTTTTTTTCTTCCTCATGTACGTAGTATAGAAAAAGCACAGTAATCGTCGAACAATTCAATTGAGAAATCTCCATTTTTTAAATCTGCCTGAGTTTAAACGCACACACACATATTTTTGTCAGCCCACAAGTTCGTCAGTTACAAGGATAATTAAAAAACTCTATGAGTTTCACAGTTGAAATTTAGAATACGGTCTTTTACTTCAAATTTGCAGTTTTCAGTCAAATTTTGAGTAAAATCGGTTCGAAGGAAGCTCATTTGTCCGCCTGTTCGAATTAAAATCAACACGATAACTACAAAACAAACTAAATATATAAGATTAGGTACACAAATTTAACATCAATAATGTAGACACCCATCAAAATTTGAGCTAAGTTAAATAAAAGGTTGACTGTGTATCGCCCTGTACTTTTAGAAGCATATAAATGCGATAGCTCAAAAACACAATGAATTAAATGTATTAAAATTAGTATGAAATTTTATGACTACATGTGTTGTTTCAGTGAATTGAGATAAACGTATTTAAATACAGAATCGATTTTCGGATGTTATTAACTAAAATCCCAAGTAACTAAATGCGGAGGATGACGCGATAGACTCAATAAAAATTTTAAATTCAAGCCAAGATTAGAATTTTGTAACAATCATATGCCAATGCTATGCAAGGCACTTTCTGGTATAAAAATATTATTATTATGTATACGAGGAAGTTTTGAGGAGACCACTCTCGGTGATTTCTTTTCTTTAAGCAGATTTCTTATTGATTTGCAAAGAATATTACCGTGTCAATTCATCAAGGCATGGAATAAGGAATTTTAGTTTCTAAAAAGCATTACCTTCATCAACATTATATTTTTAACTATAAAATCATTTTAAAAAGTTTAAATTATTATTTTCACAACACAATTCAAACTACATATGAACTTACATGGCAAGAGTTAAACATAAATTAATATTCTTCATCTTTGCATAAATTATTCATAAATTAAGCTTCCTACCTTTGATTATACTTGGTATATATTATCATTTATTGATTATATTATATATCTTCTTGTGATTAAAACTAAAAGCAGAATATAATATTGTTCCTTTCTCAGATGTTTGTTGACGCTACTGTTCTTAATTTCTAAAATTCTTTATTTCCTGTATTCTTGATTTATATTTCTCAAAATTATTTCAAAATTTATTTTTAAAATTGCATTTTAACTTATTGGTTATTATTTTTTTTTATTAATTTAAACAATTATCGTTCATTTATTAAAATAAGTATCGTTTTACAAATATATTATTTCTTTAAAATTCATTGAAATGAAATAGAGTATTTTGATAATTTCTTCTTCACAGGTATCAAAATTCAACAATTTTTACAAACAATTATTAGTATTAATTATATTTACATAATTTTATGCTGTAAGTATAAAAATATATAATTATATTCCCTCATATAATATATTTTCTTGCTTCTAACTTTACCAATTAATTAAATAAAACAAAATTCGCAAATCCTTAGCTTTTCTAGCTTTAGTGATGGCCACACATATGTCTTAATTACATTTCATTTTGGATATAAAACAATGACATTTTGATATAACTTTCAAATGACTTGGAGTTGAGGATTTTCTTTCTCGATGCTTTTTGACGGAATATCAGCAAGAATATTTACCACCCAAGAAAAACTCATATTCACCTATTAATGATGATAATTATAAACGAGTACCCTGGTGAGTCCAAAAATATACAGAAAAGATCTAACTGACCGGACTGCTGCGACAACATTGGCAAACATTGATTCTTCAGGGGACACTGTCGAACCCTTCTCCTATAAAAGGCACATCTAGCCATCGGAAAAGTCGACCCTACACCATTTCTATACCCAATAGAACAGTGAGAACCAATCACTATTCTAGAAACTTCTCATTCTCAAATTTTCGCTGTCACTCGGGAAGGAGAACGACTAACGATAATAAATAGATTTAACACACTATTTTTATTTTAAAACTACTAAAAATAACTGGAAATAAAATTTGCTTGTTAGTTGGAATTACCATTAAAAACATTAAAAAAAGAGAAATACAAATATTTTGATGGTTTGTTAGGTTTATTATTAAATGCTTTTTTTAATTGCTTATGGAAATCAGGTGGCATATCTTATATCTATCAAACTTGAGGAAGGTATACACAAGCATTAATATTTCAAGCATAAAAGGAAAAATTGAATTGAAAATATGCTATAAAATGTATGATCAGTCTATAATAAAATATTTGTTTTATTGTTAATATTATAACGAGTTTGAAAAATATTTCAAGGCGAATGAGAATGATGTAACATTTCTTTTTAATTTTTGAAACAATATTCGAAAAAAAGGAGAAAGTTATTGTTTATGTAATAATCAAAAGAAAGATAAAGGAATACAAAAAAATTGATAATAACTAATTGTGTTGAATATAATAATATTATTATGAAATTAAATGCGAAGAATTTATTGTACACATTAAAAGAATTTCAGCATGAAACAGTACGATACACTAACTTAAAAACAATGTCAATCAGAATTTGATCATTATATCCTGTTATTTGTTAAACCAAGCATTTTTAAAATATTGTTTCAAAAATTAAAAAGAAATATTTCATCATTCTAATTGGCCTTGAAATATTTTCATCTTTCATAGTGAAGTCTATCGGTTTAACATCATCTCATAATGATCTAACCTTGTGTCCTTATGTAACTTACCTTCTATCGCAGATATATCTACTATTAATCTATTGCTATTATCTACATAAAATTTTTATGAAACATCAAAAATTATAAAAGAAAGGAATGCTAAAAATTTATTTCATACAAAAGAATAAAATATACAGTTTTGTTTTTTAGAATGCATTCTTTGTATGTATTCACTTGTCCTTGAATCCCTATTGAATTTTTTTGTTGTAAAAATTGTTTTATGGTAAAGCTTAATGACAATCGCCAATAATCATTGAGGAATTTTTATCTTTCATTCATTCATTTAAAATGTGCACAGTCAGCATTTATCTTTTATCTTCAAACTCTTTTTTCTATCAATTAATTAAAAACGCAGTTTTATGAATATAAAATAAATTTTCACCATTGAACTTGATTCCTTTTCAAGGTTGAACACTTCTGAGAATAATAAAATAATAGTATTGTGAGGAGAATGTGCAAAACACGTTCCTTGGATTTTGTGCTAAATACTATTGTTGCCCAAAAATGAAATTGATTGGATCAAACAATAAATTATCACAGCTGAATGAATTTGTATATGACTTTGTTCACTGTAAAGAGCATACAAATCTGAAGTTTTAAATATATACAATAATGATAAATCTTTTATTAAAATTAATGAATCTAAAATTAACTTTGAAAATTTTTCATTTATAATCACTATAATACTTCCAGTTTTTGAATTTCGGTGAATGTCACAACAGTCTGCTAATGTGCTTTGAATTTAAAAATAGAGTTATTGGGTTTAGTTTAGTTTAGTTATATTTACGTCCCGTTTTAAAGCAACACTAGGACTATTTTGGGACGGACCTCGTCATTTTGAACCACGGTCAGATGACGAGGACGACACCTGAGGTGGCACCCCCCTCTCCACACCACGCCACACCAGCGGGAGGACGTTTGGCCTGACAGATTTAACGTGCAAGAGATCCCTCACACGACGGTTCTTCGGTGGAATCGAGTCTCGAACCTGATACCTTCCGGTTCCGAAGCCGAGACCTTACCACCAGGCCACCCACTAGAGTTATTGGGAGAAGTTTAAATTTAACTGCACAGTTAAATTTAAGCCCAGGGATAATTTCATCAAAATATTCAGTATCTACGGAGGGATGGATTATCAAATAGGCAACTGCCTATGGGCCCCATAAATTTGGAAAACCGGTCTAAGTCTTGAGTTTTCTTTTGCTGTACTCTCAAAGCCATATAATTTTCAAGACCAAGTTGGCTAGAAGAGTAATGCGTTCAATGCATGTAAACAAACAAGCACATCTTAAATTTCAGAATATTAATCTTAAAAATTATTTTTGCCTTTTAAAATTTATTTTCAAATCAGTTTTATTAAATATGTCTTATAACTGATAAACCCTTGAGGCAGCTAAAAACCTCGATAGTTTGATAACTCGATATCTCTCATACCTAACAATTATTAAATGAAAATCTGGAGAATTACTGAAATTCACTTTCTATTAATAAGTCACAAGTGTAAATAATAATAATATAGTTTTATGTGTAAATAATAATAATATAGTTTTATTTGTAAATAATAATAATTCTTGTAATAAATTACAAGAATTTTTATTTTATTTTCCTCTGGTGTATTAATAAAGTTTTGATATTTTTTTATTTTTTAACTTACATTTTTAACAAACACTGCGTTTTAACGAGAACTGCTTATACTATGGCAGAAGTCAATATAAAATCTTATCTTTTCGTATCTTATTTATCTCTATAGAAATATCTTTATAGTAATAACTATCTAATATCTTTATCTCATTTGTTTCGAAAAAATATGTTATAACAGGGATAATATAGATAATATTATTTAAGCACAATATTTTTGATTTTATGAGAAACAATTTTATATAAGCATGTCAAAAAATAGAAGAAAAAAAAGCCACCAGAATTCTCAACATGGTAAATATAATTCTAGTTTCCCTAACCTTTAACTGTCTTTGCTATTCCCGTTGGATGATAAATTGATGTCTGCTGTCAAAAATTTGATTTATTCTTTAATCCTTTTAAATAACGAAAAACGTATCAAAATATTATTGAATAAACGTAACCCAACATCCGTCACTCAAGATAAGGTACAAAATGAAGACGAAGAATAGCGTCCAATCCGATTATATCCAATGCATCCGATTACGTATTTTGTGGTTGGATAACCATCAAACTTTTGGCAGCTTCTCACAAGGAAATACCCATGTAAAATTTTTGTTGTCTTTGCGATGGCATTTGTAAGAATTCTATTTGTATTAATCGATTATTTAATCGCTATCGGATAAAAATGCAAATCGTATTTTGAAAAAAAAAGAAAAAGTTTCTGTTTCTGATTTCATGAAGAGAGTTAGAATGATAACGGTTTTAGATGTAATAGGGTTTATATTTATATATGAGGAAGGGATAAAAGAACATTTCATTATTCCATTATCACATTTATACACCCATATTTTGAGTGTTGATAAATATATTAATAAAAATTGATTGCTCCTTTCATATCCCAAAAAATATTATTTTTCGACGATGCTACTATAAAAAGTGAGATAAAAGTTGAAAGCAATTATGAAATTCATCGATCTTGATTTCTGCTCCACTTTCCCATTAAATTTTTACTTTTTTGTTAATTTTTTTCCATGTGTATTTGAATTTCGGGTCGTTTCTTACTATAATATTTTGTTTTAGCTCAAAATTGCATATTGATTGCTAATATGGTAAATTCAAGTGGGAAAAAAGGCTTTCAATAGTGATATTAAATATTTTATATATTATTAGATGCGACCGAAATTATCCATTTTAGTTGGTATCAAAATATTATTAAAAATTCAATTAAAAAAAAGGGCTTAGCATAAAAAATTGTTATTATTCTGTAAAAAGCGAATTAAAAATTTAAAGAATAGAAATCTTCCATTTATTCATCATAATTTAATATTCAATCTCTTTACAACAAATTTCACTAAAGCATTTTATTGTGAATTGGTAATTTTTTCGCTGTTTTTACGTTTCTCAAATTCGAGAATAATCTGAGTTCACCTTATTGTTAAGTGTAAGCATTTCCTCTTTGTAGCTTTCATTGCACCCTTATTTTGACTTAACAAACGCATCCTAACGCATATGCAAAAGTGCTATAGGTCTACGAATTCGTAAATGAGCAGTATGCCAATCGTATTTTGCACAGATGATCAAAAGGGCTGTGTAGGAAAAATATAGTTAAATGATACTGGCCCCTTATAACAAATTTACTAATACACCACCACATTTTTTTAATTATAATATGATTTTTTCGCTTCCTAAAATAAGAAGCATCAAAGTAGGAAATATATCTGTATGGTATGGAAATGAATAAAAATGACCATGTATTCAATATTCCTGCGGTGTCTGCTATTCAGAATATATAGGCTTATTCAAAATTTAAAGTACCTACTGTTAAGGGGTGCACAAAACATAAAAACGGGCCAAAACAATATTGGAAGGTAGGCCTGGAATCGAAAGCTAAATGGGATATTTGCTTATGAATTGCTGCCATTATTCTGAAGTCATACTCTGAAAGATGCTGGTAACTTAGCAACCAAGTTTGTAAGTGAATTTTCATTGTTGAAAAGATCATAAAATGCAGGTATTTCAGAAAGCCGTTCCAAACACTATTACCATGCACAGAAAGCAACATTGAATTTACAAAGAACATTGAAATTTTTTTCTTCAATGAAATGCCTCAAATTCATTTATTTTTATGGTGAATTTTTATTTAATTGAAAGAAAACAAACCTCCATTTAAAACATTTTTATCTTATGTTTTTGTTCACTTACAAATCCTTTTCTAAATTTAAATTATTTTATTTCCCCAAAAACATGAAGAAGGTGGCTTATGACATTTTACAAGGCCACTAATAATAATCTATGAGCGATTTAAGCTGAGTGAGTGTCTTTTGTTTTTTCAGTTTCTGCAATTAGGGTCAAGAGTACAACTTAGTCCTTTCAAGCGGTACCTACCTTTTTAAATGGGGGTACATTCTCAAATCTCAGATAGAACACAGAAGAGAAACAGCCATGCCTGAACCAGGATTTGAACACGGGACGCTCAGAACGTGGGGAAGAGGTGCTACCCCTATGCCAGGAAGCCGGCTGTAATATTTATTTCTACTACAAGTTTTAAAAAAATGAAAATTATAGAAAATCTTAAGGAGGCACTTTTTGCTGATGTTTTGCACTGCTGATGGTAGTTTTACTAATTTTGTAAAATTCAATTCGTATGTTAAGGAATAATTTAATAAAAGTATAGGCTTTTCCAATACTATTCACAGTCATATAATTATTGGTAAAAGAGAAAATCAACTAATCCGTTATTTATTGAACTTTCGAAAATCCCCTTTAGGGAAAATGTTCCGTTAATAACGAATTTGGCTAATGCATTATAAACATGTAATGATGTTAAATTAGTTTAAAATTTCCTCTTTAAAAAAAGATCTCGTTTTTTATCTTTCTCTATTTTCGTGGGAATACATCGAAAAGGCGTCCATTAAGTCATCACTGTAATTCGACGTCGTTGATAAAGTACTCAATGGACACAGAGAAAGGAAATACATTAGGGTAATTCTTTACACCAATTTCAATGACGGAAGCAGGGTTAAGGGTTATAGTTGACTTTCGGAAGCAGGAAATGTTATTCACAGTTAGGTATGAACTTCCAAGGCCATATGCAAAACAATTGGGAAGAGGACACAAGGACAATCACATTCTTTTCTTTTTCCGATGTTCTTTAAAAATGTATTTGAACAAACATTTACTGGATAAAAAAAAAAAGATGCTCTTCGATCTTCGCGATGTTTCATTGCAAGATTCGAACCAGGAAGTGAAGTTTTATTCGTGTTATTTCAATATATTTTTATTGTGCTTTTCTAGAAAAGAAAATTATACTTTTCAGTTAAGTTCTTAGGAATATATATTTTGATTTTAAGATTTTTATCTTCGGTCATTTTTTATAAACTAGTGATTTAACTTGATGACAAACCAAGTACTAAACTAGTGATTAACCAACAAATTCAAAAAATAATCGGAGAGCTATTTTCCTTTTCTTTCTTTCTTTCTTTTTTTTTTTTTTTTTGAAAAATTACTCTAAAGTGGAATGCATTTGCATAAATTATAGAATTAAAAACATCTACTTTTTTTCTGTCTGGTTTCATTATGAGATTGACCAAGCAGTACTATTTGTATTTGCATTTAGACTATATTTTTAAAAATATTTATTTTTTAGCAGTTTTTGTTTTTAATATAATTTTCTAGTAAACTTTAATCTTTTAAAACGGAACGACTTTTTTCTTTCTTTAATTGATAAACATGGCCTCCGAAATACCTGAACGGCATGGATAGAGTTAATAATATCCCTCTTATTTCAACAGTTGTAATAACGTTTCCCTCACAAAAATATATACTTTAACTTAATTAGATATTCATAGTAACAAGAATTAATTTTACGAAGATTTTTAAATTTATCTGAAACTTTAATTATTATAGATCATTAAATTACAAGAAAAGCATCGGCATTATTTATTATATATTATTGCAGTGAGAGAATAATGGTTTTCCTGATCATTATTTCTCACTAAGCCAGATACCATAAAAGCCTGATATCACAGAAGTATTTAAGTTTTCTTTAATTCACAGAAATTTCAAAATTATTAAATACGATGATCAAATTTTTGCTTTTTTCCTGAAATTGCAGAAATTTCTTTTAAAAAATTCAATTTTTAAATATTATTTATAAATACATAAAAATATCATGGTTTACGAGGTTAGAAATGAATTGAATCACGCTTAGTACTGGTGATTACGTTGGGATACATGCTTCCTAAATTTTAAAATTGTTTCTCTCTTTGACTATACTAAGATTAGTTGTTATAAACTCTACAGATCTTTATCTGAAATTTGATTTTATGCTCAATTGTCTATTAAGTGGGAATTAAATGAGAATGAGATTGGACTGAAGTGAATCTTGCTTAATCCTGATGGGTTGGGTTACATGACCCATAAACTTTGGAAGTGTTTAATTCATTGATAATGTTATGATTAATTATTGTAAATGCTGCATAACAATATATGATTTTTATTCATAAAGAAAAAGTAATATTTGAGTTTTTGATATACTAGTTTGGAATTTAAAGCGTATCATGAAACACGAATATGTAATATCAATAATATATAATCTTTTATAAGAGTGCATGGCTTTCAAAAACAATAGTTATCTGAACTAATTGGTTTCAATGTAAAATTCGCGGTGTCTTTCAGAATAACTATTTTCAAGCTGCTACTAATATGCAAGATAATACAAGCAAGTCACTGTATAACATGTAAGACGTTATATAAAGTAATATTCATCTTATGAACATTTGCAACCTAGAAGAATATCCACTTATTATAGCACATTTGAGAAATGTTTAACTATAGTGTTAGTGCTATTCCCTTTTGTTTCTGGATTGAATTTTTAGAAACATTGGCATTTCCAAAATTATGAAAATGGGAGTTATTAAATTATCTAAACTAAATTAACATTATGTGACTTCTCAGTTTTTTTTAAAAAAGTGTACACTTTTATGTGCTTTTTTAATTTTTCCTGTAAAAAGACTATCGATTACAATGGTTCTCATGATCTGGCTTCGTAAAAATTTCTTCAGTTATTCACCGATCTTGATCCCTAAAACCCAAAGTCATTCTTCATCCAAAAGTGTTTTTATATATACATACATATATATATCAATAAATATATGTATAATGCTTTGCCTTTGTTATCTTGTGAACAGGATAACTAGAATAACTTTGCTCTTATTTTAACTGTTTTGGAATACATTGTTACATATGTTAAAAATCTCGGAGGAGTCGTAAATGACCTATCTATCTTAAAGGAGGTAGAAATAGTAGTGGATGGGGAATTGAAATTTCCCTTTCTCTGTAGTTTTCTTAATGTTGAAGGTAGGAAAATAAATCCCTTAAGCCTAATTAGCGCCGCACTTAAGGAGAACTGCTTTTGTATTTAAGTTTTTCGATAAATGGAATATTTTAGAAGTTCGGGGTTGGAGATTAATTTTCACTTTCTAATTTTGATTATTTCTAACATCAGCAATTTATATTGCCAGATAGTCACAAATTTATATCGCAAGTCAGGTGTAAAGAACCTTTGTCTTCCAGCTTGCCAAGAGGAATTTTTTTAGTTGTTTAGAAGTATTCAAAAACATTGTAATACCGAGTGCATTGAACTTAATTGATTGAATATTCATCAGTAGCCGATTATCTCAGAAAATGATTGATATCCTGGTGCGCATTTTTAACAAATATTACTGAAATCCTTCCAACATTATTTTACCTATCTTGAATGACAATTTGATGAAATATTTCCATTTATCGATATTGAATTTTTTCACTATGACTATTTAACATATACTTCGAGACTAATTATGACTTAAATAAAATTTCTGAACTGTAACGTAGAATTTTCTATATTATATGATAGGAATTCTGTAATAATGTTTATAATGACTTCACTTCTCTGAGAGGATGTTATCTCCGTAAATCGCCGTTGTACTTAAAAAGACAGCAACTAGACTGTCACTTTAACAAATATAGCTTAGTTCAGCTCATTCATAGTTTAAAGAACCTCATAAAGGCTCTTCTTCCTACACAACACATCAATTAATTAATAGCTTGTTAAATTTCCAATTAAGTGTTTGCAAGCCTTAACTTTAATCCATGGAAAAGAGGATCAACTAAGCCTCCTTGTTGACTCAATTCCATGAAGCGTACCAAATGTTGCAATCGGCCACAACACAAAGGGCCACCGATGACCAGACTAGTAAAGTTGGAAAAATTTCGGTCGTTATTTTCGGTTCTATGGCTGTGGGTCTCTCGAAATCAGTGGTCCAGGAAGAAAAGAAAAAGATTTTTTTGGTCTCACGATGAACGACCTCGCATAATCAGCTGATCGAAACGACCACAGCTTGCAGTTTGATATGCGCGGTCATCCATGGTTTTTACGTCTTAATCTCCGCTCGTCTGTGACATATTAACAGCTTTATATTCGTCTAAACGTTGCGAATTAATGCGAAAAGCTCGTATATCAAATGAAAGTCACTTTTTGAATTATAAAAGCGCATGAGAAAAGAAAGCATGTTGAACATTTCATTTCCATTGTCGATAGCTTTTATTACCCACGTTTTAAATTCTCGAAGATTTAATTCAGTTTTATGTGTAAAGGGCATTGCGAAAAAAAAAAATAAGCTAATAAATTTCATTAAGGTGCAAATAATATATGTCTTTTATTCTATATTTTTTAAATTTTATCATAACAGTGAAAAATAATCTCCCAACTATTATTAATAGAAGGAATAGTAAAATGTATAGGAATAGTAAAATGTATAGGAATAGTAAAATGTATAGGAATAGTAAAATGTATAGTAGTTAAATGTATTATTAAATAAGCAACTTGTAATCAATTTTAAAAATGCTATAAAAGTATAAACGTTTTAATACGTAATTTAAATTTAACTAATGAATATTACAATGACTGAAATATTAATTATTCTAAAGCAAAGATAATTTTATGCTGAAAAATCATTTTAAGGTTAACAGAACTAAGTTATTAAACTAGAAGTTCCAGTATCATGATAAATTTTTTCCTAAGTATAAGGCCCGCTCAAAGAGCGAATAATTCCAACAATTGTGAGGGTCACTAAATTTCTATCTGGCATTTTAGTTCTGAATTTCGTTGAAGAATTATAAAATGCTTTCAGTATCTATTCATGATTTGCCCAAATTTTTATTTATCTGCGATACATAGATTGTTATATTAGATTTTCTTAATAAAAGAGAATTTACTGCAAAAATTGAGATTAATTTTAAATGAAGAATAGTGCAGGATACTGCATACGATGAAAAAAATGCAACTTATCATTCAAAGGACAAAAGATCAAAGATCTAAAAGAAAAATATGCCAAAGTTTTTTTTAAAATTATTATGCAATTGAACAAATACTAAATGCCTTAGAAACTAGCTTTGAATAATAACTATCACAATTTTCAATTCTTATAAAATATATACGATTTAAATACCGTGCCAAAAGAAAATCTACTAAACATCTGTAAACATTTGGAATTTCTTTTAACTGGTAGACGATTCATGATTTTCTCTGATGATAACACAAACAAAGTAGAATTAGAAGAGGAAACTCCAACAATATCTACACTTTTGTATAAAAAAGAAAAATTAGTGATATACTGAACTTAATAATAATTAAAAATAAACAAAATCTTGCCCTTCAGTAATGCCATAAGAATATTGTTAACTATGTCGATAAAGATAGCAAGTGACGAAAAATGTTTTCTAAGTTAAAGCTAATTAAAAACTTTTTGTTTCTTATACAACGCAAACTCGTGTTAATGAGGCGTATTTGCTAGTGAGCATAAAATTACCAATCAAATAAATTTAAAACATGAAATAAAAATTTGCCAAGAGGGAAAAATGTTTTAGTGTAATGCTTTTAGTATAACTGATGTTATTTTTGTTTGATTATGAAATGATTTATTTCTTTATAATAGTATTAAAAATTTTAAGGTTAACATTTTGTTGTTAGGGAAAGGAATTTCTTAATAAAATTCTATTATTTTGCCCTTTTTATTTATCAAGTTTATGTCATATTATGTGTTTATTTCTTAATATTTGTATTTATAATAATTATAAAGATTTGACTTTCATTTAAAATAAAATAATATTATATATTTTTAAAGATTAAATGTTTAAGAGTCACCGATTTGTCTTTCTAGTTGGTCACTAACCATGACAATTTATTTCTAGCTGTATCCCTTATAATGAATGCTTAAATGAATCAATTGGTACATTACTTTTTAATAGGAAGAGAATGTTTTCATTCCTGTTTAAATAGAAATGAAATTACCATTCCTTAATGAAAATTTGTCAGAATTTTTAGTATTTTAAATTTAATTTTTTTGTCGAATTAGCAGTTGAACTCGTATTAAAAATTAGTAAACTCTGAAATTTCAAAAATTATTTCTAAAAATAAATTTTTTGGTGATATATCATAAGATTTTAATTTTCTCTAATTTAATTTTGAGATTAATAAATCTTTATACAATGATTCTTTTTACTATGAAAATAAACCTTCTATATTCCATTGTAATTGCTTTTAGGCTTTTTTCACTTTCAGTAAACCTTGCTCTGCAGTAAAAATCTAAACAAATCCAACAAAAAGAATTCTCCAAATCAAAGCTGAGTTTATAAAAGTGTAGACTTTTAATTTATCCGATTTCATGATCAAAATTCTTTTCGGAGCTTTTTGCTCACATTAAAAACTCCAAATCTTTGAGTTTATTTATTGATAAAATTTCACAGCAAAATAAGTTCGACCTGTCTAATTTCAAAATAGATTATATAGTTAAGCTGTTTTTTATTTAGTTAGTTTTATTCCAATTTAAGAAGACAAATCATAGCAAGTCTCATTCTTACAATAATAATATACTCTTCTCACGATAATATTATGCTAGAGAGATTGTAAACAAATTAGCCTTTCATTTTGATTTTTTCATATTCATATTTCGTGACGGAATTTTTATGAGAGAGAATGAATGTTAATTTATTCAATGGCTGAATGAGATGTAAAACTTGTCAACAATGATAAGAGAAGATTCAGACAATCAACGTATTATTTTTAGTCCTTCATTATATAAATTATTCTGCGAAACGCCAATGAATATTTAAAAGTTAAGCAGTGCTCTGTTGTTGAGATAAATTTTCTTAAAAAATGGGTGCGGTTTGGTTTAACATTTCGAAGGCATTCTCGATACATAAAGAGTTCCAGAATTAAGATAACATATGTATATGCTTCCATTGTTCCAACTTACAACATTTGGTTGTTTTTATCACTTCTCCACTAAATGATTGGTTTGCTTTTAAACAACTGTTTCAATACAGCAAGCTTTTTGGATAGAAAAAAATGGCAACTACTCATTTAAATTATCTTATCGTTTGCATTTTGGTAATAGAATATTCCCACTCATACTCTGCTTCAGTGAACCGGAACTAAAAGTGTGCATCTTAAATTCAAATAATTAGTATGCCATTAGAAAATCTATTAGACAATAGGGTGGGCTCGAAAAAGTGCAAGCAATTAGTACATCTCAATCAATCACGGCTCTTTTATCTTATTTTATCCCCCCATTGTTTTAGACTTCATCAATGGACGCATAGAAAGTGCTTCATTAACAATGCATCATTGCTCGTTCTGTGGTAACGGTAAACGGTTCATGGTTAAAATGAAAACAATCTTTTGGAGAGAAGAGGGGGAAAGAGGAATAGAGATGGGTACTTTCAATTCTAATAGGAAGAAGTACCGTTGGTATTTTTGTAACTGTCCCTAAGCAATAGTCAACAACATAAAACTGCAGTTTTGTATTCAAATGACTGGGAATACGTGATTGTTGATTTAACTACAAATATGGCATTTATGTAAATTGTTTTTCTTTAAATTAAACTGCAATAATAAAAAAATAATACCATAACATGAAAATCTTGATACAAAAGTGTTAGCATTAGTATCGTTCGTAGTTGATCAAGGTTTCAAATTTTGTTACCTAGTCTCATCTCTCTAAAGTAAATTCACTTTTACGTAATAAGAGCGTAGGTTGCCGTAACTGACGAGATCTGTTTTATGTGGCAGAAAAATTTAAAACCTTTTGAAAAAAATTTAGAAATTTATTAGTTTTTACCAAACATATTAAATTTTCTATCAAACGTACTGAAATTCCCATTATTTTCGAATAATATTTTTATTTGATTATTTATTTTGTATGTGGAATTGATCCGATTTTTTAATATTTTTTTCACACAATAAACGATTAAGTTAGAAATGAAATGAACAATTCATTCATAATATTCTTGTACTTAAACAATTTCTCTTCTTTTTTTAGAGTCTACTGTTTGGCTCATTTTATTTTTATTCTTATCATTTAAATTGTTTGATTTAAATTACAATTTAAAGTGATAATCTCTTTCTTGTGATTTCGTGACTCGTCCTCATAAAGGAATTCTTTCATGAATTATCTTATGATGTCACGTGGTATTACAATTTAGCAGTGCATATCGTCTGGTATATTTTACATTGCTTGGTACTATGTTTTGATATCACATCTTCCAATGTTGTTTAAATAACAACGTATGAATTCTAATTTAATTTGCTATATCAAGATGAATTTGACTACTATTATTATAAAAGTAACATTGGAAGTTAGACGAATGAAATTTAATGCGCAGCATTTAACATTAAAATTTTCGATTTGTATAAAATTTTGAAACACATACATTCCATCTGTGAACTCGAGAAAACTATAACTAAAGTAACTAAATCAACTGCAGTGATCGTTCCAAAATTTCCTCGCATACTATCCAGTAAAAAAAAAAAAAAAATCTTATCCCCTGTCCTTGAAAAAAATGTGTAGCTTGGGTAGGGCCGCGAATTCTCTGCATGACATAGACGGACAATAGTAAAAAAATAATTGATATTTGGCATTTGTGTAGTATTTTTATTGAATCTATATTTTGGGGGAAAACAGTTTCGACCTACTGAAAGCAAAATTTGACATGGTACTGCATTTATAATCACTGCATGACATATTTTTTTTATTGAAGTCATTGTGTTTGTATATATATGAAAGTACAGACAGACAGATAATCAGTCCTTTAACTAATTTGATTAAAAATCTGATGTGAATCTACATTCTTGATGGTAAATCTGTGTATCAAACTTTATCGATATAACTTTTTATGCTTTCTAATATTACTATTATTCGAACAATAAGCAGACATTTTTTGAATGAATTTTGTTCAATATTTGATAGGATCAACAAATTTGATTTTAATTCCGTATATCTAATTTCATTCGTTTTATTTAATGCATTTTCGAATTATTATATTCACTTTACACAGACTGAGATTATACCAGAAATGCATTTTTCGAATTCAAGAATGTCTGTAACATGAAAATTCGTCAAATTCTCGAGTCTGAAGTGCTTGAAGATTAAAATATTTTATTTATACACTTTATAATATAAAGTAAAATGCAGTAAGCTAAATGTAGGTAATGTGCAACATAATTTTATCATGGAATTTATAGATTTGTATCAAATTTAGAATCGAATCTACTTCAGGTCCGATTGTATTATTATTATATTAACTTATAACTTAACTTATAACTATAACTATTAACTTATATGTAAAATTGGTAACTCAATGGTACTACTAGATACATAAATCAAATTTTTTTGTGTAGTAAAATTATAGACAGCTATTAAGCGTTGAAAAATCTATCCACTTGAATGTGAATATGATCTCAGAGCAGCAACAGAAAGGATAAATGAAATCCTTAAGAGGTCTTGACTTAAAATTTGTAAACTTTGATGACATTTCCGATCTAATGGGTCAAAAACAGAAGACCAAAATGGAATAATTCTAAACATCTTCACCATATTGCTATGAAACTAAATAGAAAATGGAGTATTTTGTCGGAAATCTTGAAAAGGTTTAAGAACAAAAACTTCCTTTGACCTATATCATAAAAATCTTTAGAAAAAAATCTTTTTCTGTCCATTCTATGACTCAGTGTTATATTACCTATTGCCATCAGGGTTCCTGAAGGTAAAATAATTTTCTGAAAATACTATCAGTTGAATTGCTCCTGGGCCTACATTGTAGATCGGACATGCTTCGGTAAATTTAACCGATTTCACCACTTCCACGAGTAGTTCGTTTTCTTGGTATATATCCGGCAGTCTACTACCATGTATAACGACTGTGACGTTACAGAATAGAAGCTGCGTCCTTGTGAAGGCTGACCTGTTTTCGGGAAGATGAAAAAATAAATAAACAAATGCACTTTTTTGAATGGAAACCTAGCAACTAGGAAGGAATCAGAAACAGATGTGACCGCGAAGTCATCCGCACGGTCGATTTTTAAGAAACGACACCACAAAAATTATGACTTTTTTTTTCAGAGAAACAACTTCTTTTTGTGAACACAGTCACGGAATGGTGTGAAAACGACGCACGATTGAAATTAATTACAAGTTTTGAAGAGAAAGAACGCAAGTGTGAAGTTACTCTCAAAATGATGTATCGCAAATGCGTGATATACTGTTTGAAACCGGAAACATTTTTTAGCATTCGTTTTAGAATAAATATCTTCGTGTTTTTTTTTTTTTTTTTTTTTTTTTTTTTTTTTTTTTTTGTAAATCAACAGAGTTGTTTTATTTTAAATTTACAAATATACTACCTACCTCATTACAGATTTCCAAAAATTATTTTTTTTCAAACAGAGAAAAAAATCTAGCATGCATTTTATACCAGTTTTCTTTCCTCCTACAAACTGGGTTCATAAATAGACACCAATGCTAAATTTTGGAGGAAATATATTCTAAAATTCAAATATCTAGATTGTTGCTTTTTTAAGAGTTAGCGAATTTGTAAGTATAGGGATAAAAACACTAATCGATGCTTTGTCTTTTCGTATATTGAGCATAAAATCTGATTCAGATTAATAATTCTTGTCAAAAAACATTTGTCGAATTTAATTTGTCAGGAAAATTCGCATTTTTACTTTCTCAAATATATAGTACAGAGAAAGTATAGTAATCGTCAAAAAAATTCGAATTCGAGATTTTAATGAATGTCCATGTTTTAGAACCTTTCTGAATTTGAAAAGCGCATCTTTTGGATAATGTTGTTTATATGTGAACAAAGATAACACAAAAGCGCTTTAAGATTGGCGGTTGAAATTCGGTATATGGTCTTTACACCAAATTTGTAGATCTCTATCAAATTTTGTTTCTTTGTTTGTTTGTGGCAAAGATAACTAAAAAATGCTTTGTGATAGACAGGTGAAAATGGGTATACGTTTTTTACACTAAATTTGCAGATTTCTATCAATTTTTGAGCAAAACCTGTTCAGTGGAATTCTGATAACTCGTTATATAAATTAATTAAAAAACGAAGAGACCTATATATATATAATTTGATACAGAGATTTGATACCTAAAGTGTAGACACCTGTAAAAGATTGAGAGCAATTTTTGAATGTGAAAGACACTCCGAATGTTTACAACATTTATAATTTTTTTAAAATTTTAGCCTTATAAAATAAAAATTCTAGATAAAATTGTATTACATCCACTAAAAATCATTTTTTAAAAACAATTAAAGGTTTTAAAAATTAATGTTTAGTTTAATAATGTTTATCGATTCTATTTAGAAACTGCTGTTATAAATTAAAATCTGTGTACTCACCTGTATGGTCAAGATAACACCTCATTTAATATCTTTAATTTTATGTTCAATCATCTGCAAATAAATTGACATTTCTATCCTCTTTGTCACGTTAAATCAAAATCCTTTTATGATTTTTAGAATCATTCTTTTCAATAAATGTACCACCACTCTATGAAAACTTACATTGAAAGGCTAAAAAAAAATAATTTGTATAAACTTCCCTCTAACTTAATATAACTTCAAAATCTTTAAAAAAATACATTTGATGCAATATAGCTATTTTATTAATTGACTATTTGTAAATAGTTTAACAGAAAGCTATAAGAATTATGTTAAAAAATAAAATAATTGATAGATTATTTCAATTCCATACTTTTTTTAAGGTTTACAATTAAATTATTTAAAAACTTTTAACATCAAAATATTTTTTTAAAAAATATAATTCTAAAACGATTTTTTTAATGAATTTGAATTGTGATCCATTACTACATAGCAATAGACTAATAAAGCAGCTGCGGCAATTATTCTTAAAACATTCCACAAAACTTTGCAAATATCTTGTATAAAATATCCAATTGTTGAAGTCAGAACATGAAATATGCCGTTTTGAAATATTTTCAATAACCATAACAATTGAAAAAATACCATTAAAGCTAATAAATTTCTTTTAATTGATAAAAAATGTAAATTCTATTCCCTAAGTATTGTAATGAAATTAGATTTTATCTCCATCCATTTTTAGATTAGTTATTTTTATTTTAAGTGAAAATAAAATTATTTATATTTACTAATATTATCATGTGTTTAGTGAAATTATTTAGAGCAACATGTCTTGTATTTAATAAAATTGTTTCATTATAATTTAAATAGTTTGCTTTTTCAAAACGATATTTTTAACTTAATGAAATGAAGAATATTCTTTTCTATGTTTTGATTTATTTTTGTTTTGTTTTTCACACTAGAATTGTGCGAAAAAATTATCGTCTGTTGAAAAACTTTTACATCTGTCTCTTGTTTGAATGAGAACTACTCAAATCACTGCATATTATTAAATGCTTTAGAAGAACAACTAATTTTTTTTGAAATAATGTATGAAAATTAATTTTTACATGGAATATATTGTTTGGAGTTTAGAACGACGAAAAGAAGTTCGTGACATGAGTGGATTTAGTTTCTTTTATTTTCGATATGTTTACAATCTAAATCAAGGTCTGTTAAAAGGAAAATATAGGTAAGTTTAAAATTTTAAGAAAAGTATGTTTATAAAATCATTTATTGATTTTAGCCCTAGTTCCTATTCAAATTATTGCTGTTATCTTGCGCTTAATAGGTATAAAAATAACATAACTTACGATTACAAATTCTACTTTAATACAGACATTTTGAAATTACTTTGAATTTACGCAGCGCAAGAAATTCTTGTGTAACATAATGGTCATTTTCTTCAAAAAATTTCATGTGATAATTCAGGAAGTAAATTTATTTTCAGAAGGAAGACTATATTTAGAGAAAATTGGTTTCCGAAAATTGTCGATTTATTGATTTAAAAAACGATAGAAGTAGTCACGCGAAACCTTCTAATGTCTTCTTTTCAGCTTTACGATGACAATTTTACTGAGCTACTGTAGTGTTAACAGAATTTCTTTCAATTTGTGGTGAGTTTCTGAATGGATTCCGAGAAAAACAATATAAAAGTTCCGTTTTTGGAAACTTCTTAGGGTGCTAATGAAATCAGCATAATGTACATTAGATTACAGCGTATAGTGATGGTAACTGCGAATTTTATAACCAGTTACTTCCAAGATGTGTAAATAAAATTCTTCAAGTTAAATGAACCCAAAAAAAGATGTTTTTATTATTTCAGAAGTATTGTTTTTGCTCATCTCAACGATATCTGCTTGGCTGAACAGTGCTAATGCGACAATAAAGGGCTATTGAAAAATTTAACTACCGCAACGAATTTTCCACCAAAACCGCTTTTATTTTTCAACGAATTTTTCAAAAGAACAATGTATGCTTTTGTACTGTTATTTTTGAGAATTATGGCTATTACCCATCTTTTTTTCTAGATAATTATGAAAATTATCCCTTTCTTTTTTTTTCTTTATAAAAATGTGTTTTTAGTAAAACTTAGAGCTATCAATAAATTTTTTGAGTCAATCAGCTTTTGCTACTTTTTCCCGCAGTATTATCTCTAACTTATTTTTTCCAAACATTATCTAGATTTTATATGGAAATTCTGCTGATATTCTCTTGTTTTATCTTTTTGTGATATATTTCAAAAAGAATACCACTTTTAAATTCGATTCTTTCAGATTTTCTTGGATTAAGTGTAAAAAAAAAGATAAAATTGCATTCATAGTTGAAGCTATGTGATTTATTCCGCTATAACTGTTGGAATCAAATTAATATTTCTATGGATAATGTCGCATTTACGTTTCTTATAAATATTCCGATGAATTTTTTTAAAAAACAAAGTACTTCTTCAAATATAAAATTCTCTTTTGTTCTTTATAAATGAATTTCTCAATATTTCATTTGAATGAGTAAAAGCTTAATGCATAAAAATTCTTTTATTGAAAGTTGTTCCATAGATGTGTTTGACATCTAGAGGAAATGGATAAAAAAACCATTAACATACAACAAAAATAATTTTTGTTTTATTCAGTTAATTGTGACATTCCATCACATTTCTTTTATTTAAACCAGTGGGATTCGTCGTTGTGAAATTTCCCCACATATTCTCTAATAACTATACATGCATATTATTGACTGTAAGGCATCAGAACAATAATTACAAAAATCTCTATTAAAGTAAAACATATTTTCTAAATTTTTTTGTCATTAAACGGTGACACAGATACAAAAATTGAATGTGTTTTGTGGATGTCTTTTTCTCGATCTATTAAAAAAAAAATTGGCACAGAATTAGCAGTCACTGTAGTCACAAAATTATCTACCAAATTTTGTGAATGTAATTCTATCCGTATTTGTAGTATTTACATGCTCCTGAATGGTAATGATTTTATTTTGAAACTAGATTCATATCTACACTTCAGAGTTAAATCTGTGCATTAAATCTTATCCATTTAGCTCTTTTTATATTGTAATTATAGTGTTAAATTATATTCGAATAGCCTGGCACACAGATTTCTTATGAATGAATTTCATCAAAATTTGATAGAAGATTATAAATTTGGATTAAATGATATAGATCAAGTTTTTTCCGTCTAGCTCAAAGTGTTGGTGAATTATTGAGTTTACAAACAGATATCATTCCAAAGATGACGTTTTCGACCACTAAGAGACCTGAACTCGTCAAAATCTTCAGCTCTAAATTTTGACAAAAACTATTTGTAATTTCGTACGTTAAAAAGTGCAAAGTGAATTTATTCGTAAAAAGAGGTACGTATACATCCAGAAGAGGTATTCGCCAAAATACAAATTTCTTATTTTCTGCTATTCGACAGATTTTTAATCGAAACAAGTCATATATATATATATATATATATATATATATATATATATATATATATATATATATATAATTATAAAATTATAAAAA
>JAPMOQ010019804.1:1116046-1126817 GCA_026543055.1 Argiope trifasciata | reverse complement strand
TATGCCGTTTTTAACTCTATCCTTTGTTGCGTTTTCTTTTCTCTTTTATCATGATAAATTAGATATTCCTTACTCATGGCTTAATTTAATTAGAAGGAATGGTGTTAAAATTTTCGTCGCTTACAGAAAGTTATAAATTTTTTTTTGAAAAAGTGGAGCTAAAATTAGGATAAACAAATTTATTTACAGATTTGAGTCTAAAATAAACAAATTTTTAAATTATTTTTAAATTAAATCTGATTGAATTTAAAAAGTCATTTCTATTCTAAATTTCTATTTTAAAAATAGAAATTTCTTAAATTTAAATTAGAATTTCAGTTAATTAAAAATTATGCGGAATTTTAATGTTTTTTGATGACAGTTTCTGAAAATATTGCCTTATGAGAATGTTTATTTCTACATCATCTGAAAATTCAAAAAATTATCATTTCAATTATAAAAATCATTTTGACTTATAAATTTTCAACTTTTTAAAAACATTTTAAATATATATTCCAACAATATATTTCTTCTATACTTATAACCAAGCTCAATGCATGTGTGTGTATGTGTGTATGCGGGCGTGTTGGAGCCATAGAGCTGGGATACTGGGAGCTGGGATTATATATCAGCTCTATGGTTGGAGCTTTACAGGCCCGGCCGTTCTATCTACATCTATTAAATTTAGGCACATGCATACCTTGAAGGTCAGCAATATACACCTCGATGGAATTTTTTCAAATTTTTAGAATTTTAATTAATTAAAAATTAAGCGAAATTTTGCCGTTTTATCGCTGTAATTTCCGAAAATATAACAGCATAAAATTTATTTTTTGATCATATTGAAGATTAAAAAATTATCGTCTTAATGATGCTGATGTTATAAACAACAAATTAAATTGCTTTTTTTAATGAATTTAAAAATATTTTAACGATATTTTTCAACAGTTTATCCCACAAAATAAAGATAAAATTTGAGTTGCAAATGCACGTTTCAAGTCGATGGAAAAAAAATTAATTTATATCAACGCGTTGCCATCGCATTGACTGATTAAACATGTGTAATATGCAGAAAGTCCAAAATTATAATATACAAAATTTAATATATCGGTTAGGTTTGATATCAAAGGATAGATATGTTTATTCAAGTCTCAAGAATATTTTACAGATTATGATTTTATAGGACTAAAGGATTATCTAAAATTTAAATTTTATAACTTTTGATGTATATCTATAAGCCAAAAAAATATTTTTAGTGCCGTCAAAACTGTAAAGTTAAAAAAAAAACTGTATTTTACGCTAAATCAGGGAAACGTTTGTGGAATAATTCGTCGAGATATTTTAACTTGCGAAAATAATTCTGTAATGCATTCAAGACTTCAATGCCGAGCGATTCTGCTTTCAGTTTTCGTATATATATTTTTAAATTACGTGTTTGGTTTCAGTAAAAAATGTCTCTATATTAATTGCACTTTCATCAATTACACTTTTATTTAAAACTAAATTTTATATGTGCTGATAGAAAATTCGTGAGAGATGTATAGTGCAATGAACAGAATGGCTTAAGGACTTTATAATAATGTAAGTGAATTATATGATTATCAAAATTTGAAGCTGAAAAACCTATTATATTAAGTTACATAAAATATTTAATTGAATATTTTAGGGAACATTAATACTGGCAAACCTGCTGCTCGCCAAAGGCGGCTAATATAAAACAAATTTTAATTTGCATGATTGCGGAACAAAAATTAGCTTTATCAATATTTTGCCATCACGCTGGCATAAGGTCAAATTAAAGGATATTAACTCTCACTGCAAGTCAAACATAGAAAAGTGTAATTTTTATAGCGTGTCTCTAATAAATAAAGAATATCAAATTTAATATTTTCGAAAAAAACAAATGCAAGAAAAAATGGCTTTTGAAATATTTGTATTATTAATTCAAACATTTTACTTGATTTTAAACAAAAATGGTTTTATATATATCGGAAAGGGACTGAATCGCGGACAATAACTAATTTCAAAACTTTAAGTGATGAGATTATACATCTAATTAGAAAAAATAGAATAATAAAGTAAAAAAATACTTTTTTATACAGTATTTTTAATACGTTTTAATACAGTTTATATAATTTTTTTCTTAACTGCTTTTAGTCTTTTATTTCTGAAATATCCCACGCAATTCAAATTAATGCTTCATATTCTGGGTATATTTAAATAAAATGCTAGTTTAAAATACAAACACAATTTAGTAGAAACTAACAAAGGCATTTGCGTTTCAATAGAATCTTTTATAACTAATTAAAATCTAAAAATCTAATACTCCAATCTAAATAATATTTTGATTGGAGTATTAGATTTTTAGATTTTAAGACCGTACTATTATATTCATTCACAAGATATTGCTGAAAGTTACGGTGATTATCAGGAACAAAAAAGTAGTTTCAAATATTTTTTGTTTACTTTTTAAGAAATATGAAATCAAAAATAATTAATCGATTTTGAAAAATAAATTTTATCATTCTTAACAAATTTACAACTAAAGCTATAAGTAGTAAATTTTAAAATTTAATGAAAAGCATTTGTTTTAATACTTTTAAATTAAAGTTTCATGTCAGAGCGGAAGATTTTAACCAAATATATTTTATTTTTTGTCAATCCTCATTTTTCGCACGATTTCGCAACATAATTTTTTAAAATATTTTCTGCGCGTAGGAGTTTTATGTATAATTAATATCAATTATCTCATAAATAACGATTGTCTTAATAAAAAAGTTTTATGTACGTTTATAATTTTTAAATTATTTATTACAGTATTGCACCTCTAATTTTATCCTTTTCTATTGCTGAGGAAGTAAAATGAACTGAATTCATATCTGGTCTTGGTTTAATATAGTTTTCCAAATCTAGCACTTTTTGTCATTAGAAGAGAGACCATCGAAATTTAAATTTAGAATTGATATATGATAAAAATACTTTAAATAGCAGAGCTTTATTTCAATGCCGTTGAAATATAGCTGAAAATGCCAGAAAACAGACCCGTTTCTTTTAATGACTTTTCTGTCAAAATTTTGAAATATTTTTTGAATCCAAACTTAGCATTGTTATTTGTGGAAATCAAAGGCCAATGCTAACTTTAAATAAGTATAATTTCCAGTAAAAATTATATAAAATTTTAATGAAACTTTTCCAAATTTTTCCAATTTACTTTGTATATCACTTCGATGAATCTAACTGCTATGATTGCTTTCAAATCATCATTGTCTTCTATATACGAAATGCTCTTTGTCATTATGTTCTCCATATCAGGCTAACAGAGTTTAAAAAAACGGAAAACAATCTCTTTTAAAATCTTATTCGATAAAGCATTTCATACAAAACCTTCTATCAATTGAACTTGAAACAATTCGCTCTTAAATTGTTTCAACTGTCCATTTGTATTTACAGTGAGCATAATAAACTGTTCACCTTTCAATATTCTAAGTCCATTACAAAGCTAACTCACTTCCGCACTTGAAATGCGAGGTAAACATAATTATCCCCAGATGCCAAATCAAGTGACTAATATGGCTCAGATGAATGTGTAATATATTGAGCTTTAACTAGCTGTCTAGCAGAAACGTGAGGTGCCATCAACTTGAGACCAAAGATGGCCAAGTTTTCGAATCACCCATCCATTTGGACGTGCCTGGCAAGCTGATGAGAACCAATGCGAGATGCTCTGAAGACAAGCGACCTGTTGATGGAAATAATAATGAGATCTTTGATAACTAGTATGGTCTGAAACTAACTCAGCAGTCAAATACAAAAAAGTATACGTGAATGGAAGGAAGGCTTTATGTATGAGAATTCATTCTGAATGAAATTATGCATTTTACTACGAAATAACATCATAGGGCAATCTTCTCATTAATACGTTGCAACTTTTTATTTTATACATGGGCACATAGTATAAGTAGAGGTGTATATAGAAACACCAAACTAAACAAATGAAATGATACAGCTCTAAGCGATTATTTTACAAAAAATCACATTAAAACTTTCTAAAACATAAATTAAGCAATTTGTTTTAGTAAGTGCAGTTTTTCAGTTCTAGAATTTTTGGGACAAAAGTTGGTATGCCGACTGCAAAAAAGGGCTGCAAAAATTCGTATTTAATAATAAAATTGGTTTACTATAGTTAATTTTTTGTCTGTTCACTAATTGCTTTAATAATGTCGACTGCTAAGAGTAAGTAATTGAAAAAATTCGTAATTAATGATTAATGAAATTGGTTTAGTATATACTTTATTTTTTCTGATCACTAATTTCATTGATAAATGTAATTTTCAATATTAAGAAGGACAGATATTAGATATTATTTAAAGTATATCAAGGTATATACTCAAAAGTTAACTATTTCATAAAATATTTTTCATATCTATTTTTTTTAAACAGGCTTTTTAAAGAAGGGATACTTTTTAAACTTAATTTAGACAGTGAAAAAATCTTAAATAAATATATTATATTATAAATAAATATGTTATTAAATATATTATGGTGCAAACTTATTGCAGATTAAAAGATAATTAGTTAATATAAAAAATATTCTGAACTGAATATCTGAAGTTTTATAACAAAGTTAAATTCCTTTCTTGCATTTGTTTTTCCAAAGTTGCATAAAAGAAGTAAACTTTCATTTCATTAGTTAAACAATGTATCTTTATTTTAAAATTTCTTTTAAAATGCCTTTTTTTTAAATAACTATCTTTTAAAATTCTTTATGCTAATAAATGACACTAATGCGAATGTTAAAGTAAGTTATTTAATAAGCCACAAACAAAATCTTCATTCCTTAAAAGTTAATTAATTATTTTCATTTATCAATTTTTTTGTTGAGAATGGAGAAAAATCTGTATTAATATTATGGTTTTAACATTTTTTGAACAAACTAATTCTAAGAAATTAATTATAAATTGCTACATTAATTACATATTGTAACTGAACTAATTAGTTTCCAAGGCTCAATTTTTTTCATGCTTTCTCTCATCAAATTGAGATGCGAAACTCAACTTTACAAACATCTAACTATTTAGAGAATAGCACATCGGAAAGTAATTGGACATTACATCTCAGAGCTATTTCAGTACTTCCAAGGTTCATTAATTCGCTTTGACGGAAGTCATTCCTAAGTTTTATTCTCAAACGTTGAACAAAAAAAAAAAAGTTCTGAATAACTGTTAACTAGCCCCACCTTTCCGATTATTCTGTTCCATTAAATTTCGAACAGAATGAAAGAAAAAAAAGTCCGGTGAACGGTCAAGAGCTAAGTTCGTGCTGTCTTAATAAATTACCGAGAAGCTTGTTCTGACAGTGAGCGCTAACAAGGGCGTTCTGTGTGGAGAAGTGGTGACCTTCAGGTGGTTAAAATAGGTACACCCTTCACTTTGTGATTTGGTAATGTTCCGTGCAGATTTTGAATGTAACGGACAGCTTATTATCATAAGCTTACATCGCTCTATTGTCTGCAGTCTAGGCCTACCTAAACAAAAGCAAGACTCTTTCATCTGCGGCTCAGGTCACGTTCTTCTGAATACTCGGCCTTACGTTCGCGCTAAACAGTTTAACAGTTTCAGTTATTGAATCTTCCGCTCGTGAAATAGTTTCGACATTTCCTAAATAGGGTTTCTTTCGGTGTTATTTGTTTTCATTTTCTCATTCTTATTTTCTTTCTTTTACTTTTTGCTATTCAGCACGACTCACACTCATGTGTTTTTTGTGAAACAGTTTATTTTTCTAGGTAAATGTTTTAGATTTTAAAAGTTTAATACTAAGTATTGGCTGTTTGATTCCGCTTGCCCCTGCTGTTCTTTTCAGGTCTATATAACATACAATAAAAATTATACTTTCATGAAAAATATAGTACAGGAATATTTTCATGAAACTTTTTGATATTGTTGGTAAATAGAAATGAGTACACTTAATGTTTATATGTATTTCGAAAGAATATTTTTCAACTTATACTTAATCTATTGTTTCTGTCAATACGACCAAAAAAATAGATATAAATGTTCACTTTTATCTGGAATAATTCAAGAGAAAAGAATAAAACAACATTTTCTCTAATCTATTTGTTTTGAAACCTATTTCATTTATATATGCGTTTGGTCGCATGACAAGAAAGCGGGTGCAAGGTCAAAAAATTGATATGATTGTCAGGGGACCTAACTATTTGATGGTTTTTTTTTTTTCATTATTTCTTTCTGATATATTTTAAAAGATTTGTGTCTGTGAATAAGAGGAAAAAAACGGAGAGCCCCATAAGTTTGAGTCATCTTGATATAGGTAACTAACAGAAGCTTTTATAGCGAAGAAGTGTCCGAGTACGAAAATCATGTAATGGTGAAATTAAGAATGAAAATTCTGACTACGATTTTGATACCGATATTCAGGAAATCTATGCTTATAATAAAGCTGAATGTGTGTGTGTGTGTATCTACAGGCCCGACCGTTGGACCTACAGCTACCAAATTTGGTACATGTATACCTTGGAGGTCGGGAATGTGTACCTCGATGCCCTTTTTTTATATTTTTAATTATAATTTGAATTAATTAGAAATTAAGCAAAATTTCGAAGTTTTTCCGCTACAACTTCCGAAAATATTATTGCCACAAAGCTGATTTTTACATCAAGATTAAAAAATTAGCTTTCTAATGGTATCAGTGTTTTAACATATAACTTAAATTTCTATTTTTAACGAATTTTTAAAGAAATTTTTAACCATATTTCTCAACAATATGTTTCAGACAAAACCATAAAATTTTAAAACAAACGAAAAACACGTGATTGGATGAAATTAAATAAATTTTAAATTTATGTTTTCTAAAAAATAAATACCAGGCCAAAGGTTTCTATGATCGTTTGCAATATTTATATCATTAATTTAGCAAATCAGCATTTTGTTTATGGTAAACATGTTTGAATTTATACAGGATACGCATTAAAATTCGTGCCAAATTGCTAATTTGTAAATCACTAGTAATTGGCGTACATATTGTTATCTACTATAAACTTTGTCTAAATAATTACAATAATAATAATAATAAAACTTGAAACAAAAAATGCATTGATGAATAACTGTTAGATTTTTTTATACTTTGCTCTGTGAGTCATATTTAACAAAATATTTTTACGAATATTTTAAGAATGTTACATCAATCACTTTTCTAAGTAATCATTAAAATTAACTGATTTATAAAAAAAGGAATATTATTATTAAAAAGTGCTCTTTTAGATCTTTTCGTCTACCATTTTAAAAAAGTATACCATTTCAGGCCAATCAACGTATAGAATTACAACAAGGCTGATAATTAAATGAATATGTGTTTGCGTAAATGAATGAATGTGTGTGTGTGTGTGCATGTGTTTGTTAATGCTTTGCACATCAGACCATATGATCTAGAGATACATCACTTAGTATATACATATTTACTTTGGAGGATGAAAAAGCATACCCAGACGTATTTTTTTAAAACTTTAATTAAAATTACGCTAAAATTATGAATTTTTCTGCGATAACTTCAAAAATATTATGGTGTAAAAGTGTTTTTTTTAAAATCCTTTTTAAAATGACTTATTTTTATTGATATCAATATTGAAAGCTATAAATTCAGTTTCTATTTTTAATGAATTTTTAAAAAATATATAGAATTATATTTTCCCACAGTTAATTTTAACAAAATGAAAGTAGAATTTAACCTGCAAAATCACGTTAAGAATGTACCAGTGATTGCCGTCATTTTGACAAAAAACTGAAACTGAATAATTAAATTAACTCTTATTGCAAATTAAACCGAGAAAAGTGTGATGTTCAATACGTGTTTAAAAAAAATGTTATGTTATGGAACAAATATAAAATGTGATATTTTCCAAATAATTTCATGACAACTTATTGCGAGTCAGAGAGTTATATAGTGCAATGAACAAATAATCGTAATAAATCACGTAACTATAATAATATTAGTTACGTCACTATCGAAGTTTAAGTCTATCTGGTAGAGAAATTATATAGAGAGCAAGGCACATAAATATTTAATTGAAAACTTTAGAACTCATTACTCTTGGCGAACCAGCTGGTCGCCATAGGCGGCTAGTGTACTATAAAATGAGTATTCAGTCCAGGAATTGCGAAATAAAGTGGGAGGTGGATCCGTTGCCATATTCTTTTCAATCAACAGCTACTAATATTTTAAAAACTACTCCTGAGGGGAAGGGGACAAGATTTGCAACTGGAAGGAGGACTCAGCCATAGCTCCAAGTCAGTGTTGCCGCTGCGACGGTCAAGGTCATTCAGTATTTATTATCCGTGATACTTTGGGCAGATTGGATAGTCAGTCGGTGATATGTCTTATAAATGAAATCTTTCGCTTCTTCTGTTTGTATATATATTATTTATATCGTATTTTCAAAATGTTGGAAGTTCAAATATTGTTATAACATCATGTGGCTATTTATTAAAAGTCGTTTAAACGTTGAACGAATGTAAAGAAATAAAATTCTGAAATTAAATGAGTTTATGAATGGTTCGATACCTAATTAAAATGGAATCGAAAATCCTATCTGCAGTATTATTTTGTGCTCCCTCTAAGTGCTTAAAATCACAAACCTTAAAACAATCCTTTGTTTAATTTATAATTTCTTTATATAGTCAATTAGATGTCCAACAATTAAAGATTGGATAAATATTATTTCCGCGGAAAAATTTAAACAACATTCAAGTATTGAAATATCGTTGTATGTTCATATCAAGTTCGTTAAACTTGATTTGTCTATTTTATTTTTAATTTAGCATTTACTTCTAATTATTAAAACAACGACAACTCGCGTGTAGAATGTCGGTGTGTAAATTCAGTAATTAAAGAAATCATAAATATCCCTTAAATGCGCTTGCAATATCTATTAAAACTAAATAAAACGGAAATAAAATTATTATGCGCCTAAAAATTTACTTTTTTAAATTTTAAAGTGACCTAAAATTGATTCTTATTTTATAGGATGAAACGCCAAAATTTGTAAGGGAAAATTTTTAATTAAAAAAGTAGATTAAAATTTTGCAAAATATTTTCTTAGTGAGCATCTACAATCAAAGAGAAAGTTTTAGGCCAAATTTTTTAACTCAAGATACAGTAGTATGATTTTTAGAGCATTTTGAATGGATTTATCATCATGTGCATCTTAACTGACATTTAGTATGCCAATCTTTGAACATTGTCATGTTAGAAAATGAAAAAAAGAAATTCAGAATTTTAGAATACTGCTTACATTTGTACAGTTTTTTTTTTAAACGTGCTTATAAATCTTTTTTAAAACTGTACTCTAATGTCAATTTTTTACTTTCAATCTAAGCTAAAAAAAATTCATTATTTATCACATCCTAGATTTCCTACTTCATTAAGATTTTCATAAACAAAAAAGTGTATTTATTTCAAATACTATATTATACTTTAATATATTAAAACTATAAAAAGAATTCTGGGATAATATGTCCCAAAGTTCAGGCAAAAAAAGGAAAGATATACTTTTCCAAAAGTTAACTCATAAAAATTAAAAATTGAAGGAGTTCAGTAAGATTTAATAATTGATAAATATTTATTTGTACATTATTATACCCACCGGCAATTGTGTTGCACAATTAAGCAAATCTTTGCTCTTCATACCTTTACAACGGATGTAACTTTGCTAAACATTAATGCTCTTCTTGTCCTATTATTATTATTTTCGTTTAAGATTGCATTGGAAAATCTTGAATTTCTTTATTCCAACATTTTAATTTAAAATGTGATTGAAAATAGGTATTTAATTGACTGTTCCCAAGACTATTAGATAGCTTTCAAACGTCTAATGCGAAATTATTTCAATGTTATTTTTAATTGCTTTGATATTATTATAAAAAAAACTATAAATAAATTTAAATAAAATGAAAACTACCCCAGAAATTTAACTAAGTTAATTCGAGCAACTTGAGTATTTTTAATCTGATCTCTAATCTATGTTTAACCCTTAAGCGTGGTAGCAAATATCTTATCAAAGCCTTAAAATATCTTGCACACATTGCAGAGCCAAAACTAACCAGAAACTGGAAAAAGTGTCATGCTCAACATGCAATGTATCATTGTGTATAGCTCCTTGTTTTATGCTGTTTTTCCAGAATAATTCAAAATAATGTATTTGGTAATTTACATTGTATTTGGCTTTCTATCACTTATTACATGCGTAATTAATATATTTTAAACTTTAAAATAACTAATAAACAGTAGTTTCACAAAAATGTATATTTATTTACGAAATTAGTTGTATTTCATATTTTTTCTGTTGAACAAGTCAATAAAATGTCATTACTTGTATTGGGTGGTGATAAAAATGTTACCACCCATGTTGTAAACAACAGCCATGAAAATAAATTTTTTTGAAAATCCTTTTTTTTTTTTTTTTGTTATAAATGAATTTCTTTTCTGTAAGTATAGTGTAAAATGCAAATTTTGAAAGAAAACAGTTTGTTGTCCGTTGAAAGGTTAAACAAACTGTTTTAAACAGAAGTATATTTGATATGACTCTGTGCTTACAGTATAAGACACTACCAAAAGTAATCATTTGACGCGAGAACTAAAATAATGTCGGAAGTCGATGATTCAAGCTGCAAATTTTGTTTCTGGGGATCAAAAAATGAATGAAAAACTAAAATGGCCTCCCCTATTTATTTGGATATTAGCTTTAATTACGTATTTGATATATATATATATATATATATAT
>JAPMOQ010019804.1:1088100-1115646 GCA_026543055.1 Argiope trifasciata | reverse complement strand
ATATATATAATATAATATAATATAAACATACAGATTATTTCTATTTTTTTTTTCTTCTTGCATCTTTATGGTTACATCTATTCGTGATTAATTTTGAACTTCCGACCTTATGAAGGCCACCCCCCTGAACAAATGCTGCTATTTATCTTCACCGCAATCGAAATCTTTTTCATCAGAAAGCCGAATGATAGAAGCGGCGACTGAAGTCTGACCGTAACTTGATTCGCCGATTGGACGAAAATTATCCTGTCAAAATGCTGCATGAACCGAATGATTTGAGTGCACTCAGGTGCTCACATAATTACAATTTTTTTGACGAACATGATTGAAAGATAAATGCTGATCACACAGATAAACCACAGCTCGCGAATTAAGCAGTGACATGGGAAATGTTAAAGTTCATCTCGTTGGAGGTTAAATATCTTAACTTTGTTAATTAAGAAATAGTGGAAACAAACGGTTGTTTTCTTTAGTTTGGCAGGCCGTTATTCAACCTATCGCCTTTGCTTTTTCTCTTTTTTGGCCTTCTGAATTTCTTGCATGAATGCTTTCTCATATTAAAAAAACCCTCAGGACAATCCATTTTAACCGATTGGAAGTGTTGCTATACGCATTATACTGCTCAGTCCTCGGGCTCTGTGCTAAACTTTGCCCAGAAGATTTCATCTCTCAACAACGAAATATGTGTAACTCTGTCAGTAAAGGATCATTATAAATGAAATTGAATTTAACGAGTACAAAGTTTTTATGCAAATTATTTTTCGAGAAAATGATTCTAGATAAGGAAAAAGCAACATTTATTTGAGTAATGGAACAAATTATGATTGATCTGGATATGCTGCTTATTCCTAATGCTTGAGAGTTACTTTGCTTTTGAAATTCTGTTGACAAACTTGAAAACTTGGTTTATTGATGACGAAATACAGTTGGTTGCTACTTGCATAAAGACAATTTTTTAGGTATGAATGCACATAGAATAAAATATGATTCTATTTAGAAATCAGTAGTTCTTTAATTTATTGTTATATTTTAAATATATATAATTTTTTCACATTTAATGAATCAAAAATGCGGTTTTCATCAGCAACGGTAAAAGATTCATGCTCTATTATCTTTTTAATAAAAATTTTCCTTAACCTAGTGAATATAAGAAAATTACCATATTTATTGATTGGCAGTTACTAAGGCGCAATCAATTTATACAAAACTACTTTCTCTATAGTCATACAATAATCGGGATATTGTGCAAGGTTTGTAATTTCTCTAGGAGGCAAAACGAGTTATTTGTTTCCAAATTTCAAGCGATAAATTTTGAGAAGGAAATTTTTTGTAGATATTGCACTTTATAAAAAGTATGTATAGTTCTTACGATTGCGATCTGAACGGCTCGGTAATCTCATAAAATTATCACAAAAATATGTATGTTGATTATTTCTATTTCGAGAGAAAAGAAGCAGATGAACTTGAAATTATTCAACAAAAGTATATTTGAAGTCGTGGATGGAGTGTTTAAAAATCGCCACCAGTGTCATTAATTGGCTATTATTAATACTAATTAACTTATTTACTTTATCCTTAACCTATGTTTATTTATAATAGTAAATAAATACTTAAACCTTACTCTTAAATTATATCCTCAATTCTTGCAAATGTTGCAGAAACTCAAGCATCCACATTGAACTTTTTTATTAATATGCACAGAAGCATATTGTGTCATAGAGGCATCATCGAAAAAGAATACTTTGGTCAACTGAACACATTAGTTTTATTCAATTGAAGTACTACAAACAAAATGTTATCTAATGAATCCGGATTTATCAAGGAGAAACGAATAAGAGATCAAACGATAAAATGTTATTATCCAATGGGATTTATGGCGCTTTCCATCGTATCTAAACAAAGAATTGGTTGAAATCTCCAGCATTTCTGTGAAAATTATTCTTATGGTCTGATAACAGAGAAGTGAAAGGAATCATCAATCAATCTACTACTGAATATTTTTGATTATGTACTCAAAGTCACAAATGTGCTCAATAACCTTCTATTTTGTTTTAGATTAGTAATGGCTATATTTAAAAAAATCATATTATCCATTACTAATTTTACTTTTGCAATAAGATAAAATAGACACGTGATCAATTCAAGAAAAGGCTCTGAAAAATGTTATATTTAACCAGTATCCAGTTACAATAATCTTATAGATAAATGCATATACATTTTTCACATACTTATAAAATTCATTGAGCAGAGTTTTCTCATAGAACCCGATAACGAATATGTGTTAAATTAGTAGAATATTTTAAAACTCTAGGAAATTAATACTGCATATTTATATTTTGATAATTTTATAGATTTCAATACAGAATAGTAAGTCATATGTAAAAAAAATAAATACTATTATTCAAAACCCAGAGCTGAGTTTTTCAGTAAGATAAAAAACATCATTAAAATGTTTTATGATGTTTCAAGATACATAATTCTGAAAAAAAAAAAAAGAATATTTTTTGAATACATTCACGAAAATTCGGATGTTATCAGACATTATGGTAAAGTAAGAGAATCTTTCGAGTCCTGCTCCTCACCATTTACTATTGTTAACCATTTTATCTATACTAATTGTTAGTCATTATATTGTTAACCATTTTATCTAAACTAATTGTTAGCCATTGTATTGTAAGCCATTTTATCTAAAATAGTGTTTAAAACATAGAAAACGCTTGTCATATCCATTATCAAAGAATAAATAAATGAACTTTAGCATGCAAATGAAACATGGTCATTACTCATGAATGCCAGCAATTAAGAGTGAAGATGAGATATCCTTTTGTTGAACAGAAGTACTGCGATAAAGAAATGAATGCAATATATTTATTTTATTTCGCTCTAAGAGTCAAGTATAATTAAAACCTTCACTGCATATATATATATGCCATAAATAACCATTTAAGCTCTTGTCTTATTAATATTAGTAAAACTTACACTTTCTTAGTTTAATTTTCTTTTCCCGATCAGTTTCATAAGCAGCTTCAAAATATCCAGGTCAGAAATCAACAGTTTATTTCATTCGAAATTGTAAGCTTTTTGGCTTTTCGAGCTTATAAAGATCCTGAGGTTAATTTCGAGTATTTTTTCTGTGATTTGACATTCACCAGGTTACGCATCTCTTAGTTTGCAACATTATCAATCCCAAAAGACCATGGATTATAAACACCTAAACCCTCGCCTAAATATTGCCAATATAATTGTTTCTCACTTTCGTTCTCTTTAAAAACTATTTAAAGATTGCATATATATAATCGGTATCAGTTTATATTATCAGTGTCATTTGATGACTTCCAGTAATTTGCATATGATTTTTAAAGATGTGTGTAGTTATTTTACGGGTGATATATATAGTTATACATTTTAGAGTTCGATTTTAGTGTAACTCTGAATTATTCTTGATTTAAGGACATGAGTGTAAATGATTAATTCATCTCTAACTATCCGTGAATGAATGACAAAGGTGAAATTTAATATTGTAAATATGCATTTTCGGTAAGTATTGCTTTTTTACATTACTATCCTATTTTATCAGATACAATTTTAAAATTTGCTTGGGTGTGTGTCGATTGTAACTGCGACCAAAATGCGCCAAGAAAAAATTTCGCCAGTTTGGCGATTTCTAGCATTAAACTACATACTATGTGATTTGATATTTATATTTATGCACTTGAATATACTTTTATTATTTGGTGAAAAAATTTTAGGGCTTTTTGGTCGTCATTAAAATCATATTGTACCGTAGCAAACATATATTTTCCTAAGTATAGTTTTTTTTTATGTTACTATCCTATTTTATTAGATGTGATGGTTTAAGTTGTTTGGGTTTTTTTGTTCCATTATTGTTCCTAATAGCCTTTTAGAGATTTAAATAAAATATAAGTTTTGAGGCCCTAGAATTCAAAAATGAGACAATCTGCGACGTGATAACTGGATGTCGTTCATTTTACCAGAAGAACGCCACTAAATAGTATCGTGATAAATTTCCATATCTAGTTTCGATGGTGATCGCTCATTTATTTTATCTTACCAAAAGGAAAATTGAATTTTAAATTTTTTTGTAAAAGAAAACATTTGTTCATCATGGTAAGTAAAGAAGACAAGAAGAACTAAAAAAAGAAAGAAAGAATGCATTTTACAATTAAAAAAAAATTGTACAATAACAAAGACAAAGCAGTTTCACAGCAAAATTTCTCGCTCGAGATCCTGCCTTTAAATAATAGACACAACTACATTTTTCATTCAATTTTATCCAATTTCTCATGACGGAATTTAAAGCAGGGATAGGTGTTTATATGAAATGCCATTTATGTTTAATTAAATTCAATGGAAACATTCTTAAGTGTTTTTTATTCATCTCAAATGATGGATTAGCTCATGTATACCGAATAATCGTGATTTCAAAATAATTGTGTAGTTTTTCAGAAATAAAAATTTGAGGAAATGTATTCCCTGTTTTGGCTATGTATTCAAAAAATTTCCATCTCTTTTGACGATAAATCAAAATTACTTAAAAAATTTAAAGTAATTTAACAGAAGCCATAACCTCAGCGGATAGAGCAATTCTGAATAAAATAGTTTCCCATTTTGAGAGCATATCAACAAGTCTACTGACAAACAACAGCCAATGAACTTGAAATACGCCTCATGGCATTGAGGAGAAAAAACGAAGTTAGTTTATTACTTCCGTCAACTTTCATGCTTCTCAAGATTGAAGACGTGTGATTTATTTTACCAAAAGTGCGACTAATTCACTCATTGTCAAATAGCATCTTCGCATGATCAATTTCTACCCATGTGAGAAATAGAAATGAAATTGGTTTGAAGGAGAAAAAATCGCATAAAAATTTATTTCTCAGAATCAGCATTTATCGTCGTGCATAGTGTTAACCGGAAGCCAAGTAACTGCTTTTCATTTAAAATGGCATTCTATTATGTTATGAACAAAATCCAAAAAACACTTATAAGAAATATTTGATGGCTGAATTAAAAAAAATAGACAAAAAAATCGGGAACATTTTAAATGTCAAACATTTTTTTCACTGTATGGACATTTGGACAGGTAGAGATATGTTTGGATATGTGATTTCGAGACTCGATCTGTAATTTCTTTACATTACCAATTGAAAATTAATGAATTCATATCATTTAGAAACTGCATAATAGAAACTTGCTCTACAAAATTCAAGCAATTGTTTTCTTCTAAAAAGAAATATTTGTCACTATCGTAGAAAAATGCTGCATTATCATAAAGTGTAGAACCATTCTAATCCTTCCATGACTTTCACAGGATTTCGTCATGAGCTAAAAATTTATTTATTTACTTTTGTTTGTGTTGAAAGTAATGAAACGGGCATTTAAAATATTTTTCTTTATAATAGAAATTCTCTTCGTTATGTTTAGATGTTCAAAATATTTTTGCTTGGTAAATCGATTAAACATTATAGATGCTAGTTGAGAAAAGGAGAAAAAAGCCGACAGAAAATTATATCATTTTAGAAATAGAAATGCTTTAGCTTGGCGTTTTTTAGAGTAAATGTGTTCTTTTTTATTTAATTCACTGAATTCTGTTTTTGCATTCGACTATAGGAAATTCCAATTTCATATATACGTGTGCACTTGTGTAATAATTAACCGTTAATCTATTTTCTAAAAGAAACTTTCTGACCATTCGAACTCCGTCTTCACCATAACTTCTGAATTGTTCGGGTTATTATTTTTCCTATAGAGCCAAAAGACAATTTTGGCAAATTCGTTTCTAAAACTATATAAGTTCAAAATATTTTTCTTCTCTCGCTATTTTTTTCCTTCAGGTTTTTCTATTTTCGCAATCGGCTTGTAACATTGAGCTTGGCATAGCTTCCATAAAGAAATCTAGACAAAACATAAAAATTGACTATTTCGTTAAAATTTTGAAGATTAAAAAATGTTTAAGAAACTGCACGTTTGCATCTGCAACGAATGTTTTATATACATACATATATACATGAATTTCAGTTTCCATTTTATTAACATTTTTTTCGCGAATTTTTTTCTTATCTAAGATTGCTTAACTTGTAATACGTATTTCTATAGTTATCCTTATACTTCGCTTATTTATCATTAATTTTAAACAGAAAGGTCCAAATTATTTCTTTTATTATCATGAAGTCCAGGGAATAATCCATTTCAAATCTCTATTTAGTCAAGAAAAGTTTTAAAAAATAAGCACGATCCCCCCCCATTGAATAATTCATCATCATTATAGAATGAAAAGTGAAATAAATGGTTTCACATGTATATTTAATTTTTTTCTGAAGACTCTATAAATTACAGTATCAGCTTTAGTTTCTGCGGGAAAAAATAATCACTTTTTCTTGAATCATTCAAATTGAAACTGTCCCTTGTTTATTACATTCTCTTATTATCCTAAACGACTCAACCATGCCACAAAAATAAATTAAATTTACACAATAGACGTGAAAAGGAATGAACGTTGGGCACACTTTGAAAAAGAAATCAGAAAACCAATTTTCAGCATCGCTACTATCTTTACCCACAAAAAAAAGTACTATCATATCGAAATCATTTCCTAAAAACTTGTCCCCAGTTCACTCTAATTTGTTCTCTGCACGCTTCCAATATTACCCAGAGGGAAAAAAACGCGTCCGTCTATTGAGACGTGTCCAAAGCAATTTTGGTTAAGGGCGACCTCTTCCAAGTTCAGGTCCGCCCTCATAATACTAGAGGGACAAGCAGCAGCCCTTCATTGAACATTGTCTCCAAGAATACAATAAAAAAAAGACAAGTTTCATTGCGTTGGTCGAGGTTATCAACTTCCCTTGAAACAATGAGGGAGGAAATGGGTGGAAGAAAGTTTTCCTCTGAGAGGTGTGATCTCACCTTAAAATCGAACTTTTACCTTTTGGGTTCGAAAGTGAGTAAGATGTAGTCTTATGAGGACAAAGAAATTTTTTCTTGCTTGTTTGAGATGAGGAAGCCTGGATTATTGCTGAGGTGAGGAGTAAGTTTACAATGTTGGTAGTGTCGTGATTTATAGACCTAGATGTGGATTGAAATGAATAAATTACAAGTGTGGGAGTTTGTTTCTAGTAAATTAAATAATGGAAGTGGGAATAAATTTGAACTAAGCCATTGTTTTTTATAGATACAAAAATTAAACAAGATAGTAATATATGGTAGTATATAACAAAGAATATTAAAACTAATTAAAGCATAATAATGCGTCTATAGCTACAAACTTTAACATTCTCTCTTTCCCTTATATATATATATATATATAATTAAAAAAAATTCTATTGATTATTGTTTTGATTCGGTAGTCTTATTTTGTTAATTAATTTATATTCATTTGTATTTTAGTTGTAGCTGCATTTGCGCTCTCCAAATACAATGATTGATTTAAAAACATTTTAATTCTTAAAACTTGTTTGAATCAGTAATGATTTTTAGTTTCGATTCCAGTTTTGGTTTCGTTTCTGTGGTTACTTCTGTTTCTGTTTCGTTTAAATAATTCTTTGAATATAGTATTTTGGATTTGTCTCATTAATTGGTTCTTATTGATTTACCTTTCATTTTGTGAACTTTTAGCGTGTAATCCTGAATTGAGTTTTAATTTCGATTTCGACCTAGTTGGTTTCGTTTTAATTTTTGTTGATCAAGAAATGGGTTTTGATTGTTTTAATAATTTTATGATTGTATATATATATAATTTGAATTCGATATAATTTCTCAATTTTTATCTTAAATGAGAAATAAGATAAAAATTACTAACTACAGTCTAAAGTTTTCTTTCGTTCCCTGATCTAATTTCCACTTTTTATATAATTAATGCTACACGCGCTCTAGTAAACTTCTAGTCTCAGTATTTTCTCATGCCGAAATTGAAAGGATAAAACTTTTTAATGCTTACTACATCGTTTTAAAGATACCTCAATTTCAATATCCTAACTTTGCAAGTGCTATAGAAATTCCTATTAAAATCTTATGGTAAAGCCATTGAAGGGAAAAAGTTTGGTTTCTTTAACTTTTGTGTTACGATGTAGACTGACGCATTTCATAATAATTATTCTTTGTAACTAAATTATACCTACCGTGGTGAAAAAAAAGAGCCTTTAGAATTTCAACAATTTCTTCTATTCGGCCGAGCAACTGCTGAAATATGTTTACATATATATCTATTTTTATCTCTTTTATAACACGATTAATTAGTTTTACATTGTATCAAAATCGAGTTTTGAAAATTTATTTGTAAAATTCTATCAAAACATTTTGACAAATAAATTGATTAAATAAGAAAAATGTTCCAGGATCTATTATATGAATTATATGTATTATGCTACTGTTCTGTATGGTATACCATTTGCAGTGATTCCTAATGTCTCACCGTAATGAAGCAGCCATGCTGCATACAGTGGTGGATTTTCTGTTAGACAGCTACCTAAAATCAATGGGCAGAGAAAAGTCTCAAATAGATCCTTTAAGGACTTTATTTTTCTAGTTTCCTTATAAATAATCTGTGGAAAGCCAAATTCTGTAATAAATATATTATGTAATTGATAATATTAACAGTTTATCAAGTATAGTTAGTTAGCTTACTAATTAAAAAAATACATATTCTTAGAAATAATGAAATACAAAATATTAACATAAATGTGAGACCCGTATAAGATATTAAAAGATAAGTCTCATAATGTATACTACTTAGTGCTACAAAATTCCGAAATCCGACACCGGCTACTTGAAAGTTGCATTATCAGAATGGTGATTTTAAAAGAGAATCAGGTCTTTTTATGTTGAAATGGTGTTTGGAGCATTTCATTTTTTTTAAAGGACTCTATATAAAACAGTTCATAATTTTACTTAATTCGCTTGTAGTTAATTCACGACACATCTGCATTCATGAAAGTATGAAATTATTTTTTAAAAACTGAAATTAAAATTTTGAAAAACGAAAAGGATCTATTTATGCACAAAATGTGAAAACAACGATCGAATAAATTGGGGAAAAGTTTCATAGATATAACAGATATTAGCACGATGTTTTGCGTGAGCTTTTTTTTTAACAATTTATTTTATAGCTGAGATATTATTTGTTTCACAAATAATAATATGTATTTTCAGTATCTTTGATTTGATTTGGTTTTGAGCGAAGATAAGACAGAAATTAAGAAAATCCTGTGTTTTAGTTTTCACAGATATTCGTATTTTTTGTTAATTTAAGAAAATGTAAATAGTTAAAAATTGAATTCGGTTTAGTTCGGTTTTATGGCAAAAGGACCAGATTTAGCCATTCAGTACCAAACATTTGTTAAACTAGCTTTCGTGATCAAATCAAAGCATTCTTTAAAAAAAGATGCTTTCAAATCTGTTGTAAAATTTGATTATCTTTTAAAAAGGCAAAAATATTTGAATGAAGTTTATCAACTAAAATGACCTTTAAGTTAAAAGCTGTCGCATCGTAATGAACTTGTGGTTGTGTAGTAAAATCTTAACATTCACACAGATTATGCTTAATCATTAAAACACAGTTGCATTTATTACAAAGTAGCGCATGATCAGAGTGCCAAAGATGTTTTTGTCTTTAATAGATGTAACTTATTTTTCTAAATCAAGTGATAATGACGTCTTTCTTGTTAAGAATTTTACTTTTGAAACCTTTGATAGATGGTATGTGTTTTAAATAGTTTATTCGTAGATTGCTTTTCCCTACAGGTTGCCAAAATTTATTTTGAATAATTTTTATTGCTTGTAATGCATCGGATAATGGAATAAAATTTTCCTTCATTAGGCTTGCGTTTTTTGCTGTTTTGTCAGCTTTTTTATTTCTCCTAATTCCAAAATGCACCGTGAATACAATATTATTTGATTTCAAAAATTATTTTTAATGGAAATATATATGTGCAATTCGAACTAAAGGCTAACTTTCCGTCGACGCATTCCTAAGAACTGCAGTACTACATTTTAGTCTGACAGGGTGGTGTATCTCTTAATCGTTAGATGAGAAGTTTCCAGCATTGTGGTTGGTTCTTGCCTCCTTTGTAAGATAGGGTTCTGGATCCTCCCATCGATGAGGGTATGCACTTCCATAGGGAAAGGTTGTACCGTGGCCGGTGGTGGCCCTTAGAACTCAACCAGAATTCCAGCCAGTGTTGCTGTCACGCCAGTCCAATCATTCAAGTTTTTCTGCGTGTTTTCCGAAGGGTCGGAGTTTAGTTTATATTACTACTTTTAGAATCAATATACGTAATAAATTTAGAAGGAGATGACGCTGAAATTTTCAGAAGGCTTAGATATATTGCCTAAAGTTCAGATGTGAAAACAGAACAGAATGAATGAAATCTTGAAGTGAAACTAATTGGACTTATTATTAAAATTTCATAATAAAAAAACTATTAGAAAAATCTATCTAAAATTATTTAAAAGATAAAAAAATTCTAAAATTATTTGAAAATTGAATTCGCGTAGATTCATAGATTGTCTTTCACTATCGATGTTCCTAAATTTATATTCTTTGATATTTTCAATCAGCAAAAGTAATTTGAAATGCATATCTTCAACCATAAAATCCATTCTAACAGATATATTACCACTGAACTATAAAATCGCAATTTTTTTCTAAATGTATATGATATATTTAAATGGAGTGAGTACTTATTTTTTCATTAAAGGACAATAGTTTTAATCAGAAAAAAACTTCCTCTACTTTCGTTAGGTACGAGGGTTTAATTTCCAACACAATCAAATTTAGACATCAAATAGGTTAAGTATCTGTTGATTAATTACCTTTGCATAATATACTTCTTAAACACATAGCTATCAAGTTTGCTCGTGCTTTATTGTAAATGGCTGCATTATGTTGCGCAAGTTTTACATCCTTGAACCAATGTAATTTACCATTAAGAACGAAGACCCGTATTTAGTAAGAAACTTTAAAAAAAAAAAAAAAGAGTAGACAATTTTAAAGATGTGGGAATTTAATTCACCGACCAATCCGCTGGTGCGTATTATTAAGTCTCTCTATTGTTTGTCAATCCGAATAATCACCAGCGAAGTCGTATTAATTGTAAGTTAATCTCTTCCTGTTTTTAAAAAAATCTACAAAAAAAATTTAACTGCTTTTTTTTAAGTTTCAAAATTTCTAAAATCACAATGACAGAAATTTTATTATTCTTTTTATTATTTGTTCATTCAAAAAAGGAACATGAAGATTGTATGTTTATATATTTTATAATTTAATTCGACTTGTTTCATGTTTGTAAAGGTGAAATTTTTTGTTACCGATTTTAAAGGGCCTTCTTATTTTAGGAGATACTAGCTGGTACACGGTACGTTGCTGCCGAAGAAAAAATTATTTTGGAAATATCGTTTGAAATTAAAAACATCTGTCTTGTTTAATTAGGAATGATAGAAAGATTAATATTTATTTTCGTATCGGAAATGAATACATTTATTGAAATTCAATAATATATAAAATAATATATAAATGATAATTTTCTAAATTTTATTATTCCAGATTTTAAGGTAGACAATATATTTTTTGTTTGTTTATCCGTCTTCAGCAGAAACAAATAAATTTCTTGACTGACCGACTCGTAAGCTTCCAGCATACAACTGGTTGTGTGAAAAACATGGAGTTTTTAGGTTCAGTCCGCACACTTGAAGTGTTTGACCTTGTGCCTTGTTGATGGTCGTTGAGAATGTAAGTCGAATTATGAACTGCTGTCGTTAGAAATGAAAAGGAACGTGGGTGGGGATAATGGGAATGCCTGGTGTGAGTACATTTTCGACATTACCAATCGACGTTCCTTTAAAGATAGTTGTCAAGCTTCTTGCCACATATTGGTCTTTTGATTCTGATACTCGTGAGCAGGTAGCAGGTAAACGGTGTCTTGTTCCTTGCCTCATGTTGATCTTTAGTCTCTGAAACACATGAATTTACAATTTGTAAAATATAGCAAAATTACTGTTTGCATTGGAAAATTTCCATTATATATAACTTACCTTATTCAGCATCGATAATAATAATTTTATTTTCTATGTGTGACAGAAACTCTGATTAATATGTGCGGCTTGCTGCAGACAAAATAGTGAGCACGTTGAATGACAACATATTGTGCGAAAGAAATTGACTGACATCAATCATAATAATTTTGTTTGATTTATGTGTGATTAATTTTGAATGGGATGTGCCTTTTACTATTAGATTTTTGTCAATTATCAATTTTAAAATATAACCTTTGCGGAAGTGCAAGCAATAGGTTTTACCAAATTTCATCGCAATTGGTTGAACGGTGTATTGGATACGAACAAATGAAAATTAATTTTTATATAGAAAATATTATAACTGTACTATGCCTATAACCTTGCGGAAGTGCAAACAATGAGTAGACCAATTGCATAGAAACCGATTGAATAATACGGCAACGTATAAGGTACGAACAAACAAAAATTAAATTTTTATATAATATATTTATGTATTCTTTTAGCATTGAAATGCTTGGTGTTCGTTGAGAATTGTAAGAGAAGTAACTATTTTTTGTATCTTTCGTGTTTCGTTTAATTCATCGAGTTCATTCATTTAATTCATTCATTCGTTTTTCGTGATTCATTTAGAATTATCAAGGTAAAGGTTTGAAAATTTGATTAAAGTATTTTCTTTTAAAATTGATTAAACACAGAAAACATATTTATGCAATAAAATCATAATATAGATGAATCAATATTTTTTTAAAGTTAAAATGGTTTAAAAAAATTGCACTCTAATATTTCCAGAAGATACTGCGAAAAACGCTAGAATTTCACTAAACGTTTAATTAACATATCAAATTTATAGGATTGTTAATTTTAAAACTTTTTCACATACTATGAAACAGCAACATGTCACTGTATTGTATTTTTCGTTATTGCGAGTGCGTTTGTCGAATTTTTCTGGGTTTTTTTTTTCTGGTTCTTGGAACAATCTTTCGAGAGGTGTTAAATCTATGTTCCATCACAGAACGCCACCCATCATTTGCTTATACATTGTATTAAAATATAAATATTCTAAAGAGTGTTATGAACGCAAAAAATAACAAAAATTACACCGATTTCGTATTTTATATTCATTTGAATTTGCATACTTCGTTCTCTAAAAGGCATAAACATGCCATAATTATGCCATCTATCATATTTTACCCCGTATGATTTAAAAAAAAAACTTTTACTGCATTAAAAATATAAATTACATTTGTTCTACTTTGATCTTACTTAAAATGAATCAAATGTAATAATAAACGATGTATACAAAGCAGAATGCTTCAGAATAATTTCGCACAAGGCGCAGAATGTTCTAGAGTCCCAATTAGATGCATTTGCTTGCGTTTTCATTGCCATTTTGTTCATTGTTAAAAATATGAATTTGTCTGATATTTTCCTTTAATAAAAGATGAAAACATTTTAATACTGAACATATTGATCACTTCTAATCATCCCATAATTTTTTTGAGTGATGAAGATAGTGAAGACCTTTTTAGAAATCTAGCATATGGAAGTAAAACCAGAAATTCTAGCGAGGACGGAGTAATTCAAAATGCTCGTTTATGGAAATAAATAAGAATAACATTTCTCGTACTTCAGTTTATGTTAACTTCAAATTAAATCAATTTGGCAGAAATATGTACATTTTTTTCATGGTAAAAAATCATGTCACCTGAAATCGGGCTTGGGCAATACAATAGATCCCAAAAATGAGAATACATCAAGTAGTCTCTTCTTTAAAGTGCAAAACTGTAATATAAAATTATTATTTCAGTTTAATATTTGAAGAAATGTTAAAGCATACGTTAAACATTCTAACAAACACAAAAACAAATGTAAATTTTTCAAAAATTTTCAATTTTATAATTTTTATGATGTAAACACAAAATCATACATTTAAAGCAAAATACAAAAGCGAAAAGAAATTTCAAGAATTTTTGAATTAATCAACTTTTTTTTTGTTCTGAATTTTCTTTATAGAATTTTATAAATTCATTCTAATTATATAAACGTAATAATATTTTTTTTTCAAATGCAATTATTTTTTCACCATAAAAACATTTACAATAAATTCTAAAATAGATTGTGATAAATTCTAGATATGTTGTTTAGTCATCAAGGCATAAATCTCTTGGGGAAATTGCTCCATTGATTGAGAAAAGTCGTAAAAGTTTACAAAAAAATACTGCAGAAGTATCGTAGAATTGGATTGTGACAAATATTTTAGGAAGAAGGCGCAAAGAAATTTTGTGCATTTCTGCGAAGAAGAAAATTACAAGTTCAGGAAAGAAAAATCCAGTGTTAATCGCCCCAAACTTGCATCATCAATGTAGTCCAATTTGAAAAATAACTTTCAGTTGAAATAGTTAAACCTGTTCTTCATAATGCAAGATTCAAACTTCAACACAGATGCCACTCATTAGCGACGTCAATAGAATAAGAGACTGTTTTGCAAAGAAACATATCCCAAAGCAGGAATCATCCTGGAACAATGACATTTTCTCTGAAGAAAGTAAATTTAATGTAAATAAGAGTGGTGGGGGATATAAAGTTTGGAAGAAAATTGGAATAGAATTTAATCCTAAAAACATAATAACAATATTAATTATGGAGATGGATTCATCCTCATTTGGCGTTATATGGCAGCAAATTGGATGGGAGAAGTTGTTTTTATTTCATCTTTTAACAATACAGCAATCTTAAAATATATTTCTAGAAATATCAAATTATACTTGTGTATTACTATAGCCAACAGCTACATTTGCCACCTCACCTGATTTCAATGTTACAGAATAATTATGATCTCAGTTGAAGTCCGTGAGCATAATGTGACAAATTTGTCCATGAACATAATGTGACAAATCAAAAGGATCTGAAGAAAGACTTAAAAGCAAAGAGTAGACAAATTTTCTGTTCAAATAACCAAAAAGATCGGTAGAGTACAAAATTAACCGATTACAAACTTTGATCGAGACAAAGAGTATTGAAACTAAATATTAATTTGCTTTCTGTGACAAAATTATCTAGACTATGTACGCATTTTTGTGACATTCTTTTTCATCTGAGTGTTATATTTATTTATTTTTGTATAAAGATAAATTTTGTTGTACAATTTATTCTTCTCACTTTAAAAAGGAATAAGTCTGAATATTATTAGTAAAAACACAATTCTTTGAAGCAAAGTTTGGCCTTTTAACTAGAAGCGTAATTTAGCAGGGGTAAACACAATTTTGGGATCCAATCTATAAATTTTGAAAAGGAAAAAAAAAAAACTATTAAAATTCATTTGTTATCTGAAAAATTTATATTATAAATTATATATTTAAATGTATCATGTATTTCGCTACCCGTATTTTTAATATCTAACCTTACTAGTAAAGTTTTAAAGGAATTATTTACCTAAAAGCAGAGAAGACACAACGCATACCCCTGATGCTTAAACTTTGAATTAGACCGCAATCAAGGGAATCAAATAACAATGTACAAGTCCGCAACCACAAAAAACAAGCAACATTTCCCCATAGTATTCAAACAACATGCGATGCACTTGAATGGCTAGAAGCGCTTCGGTTTGAAATCAGTTCAATTTCTTACTCGAATCATTAATTACTTTCGCTTAATTGTAAAACTGCAGTAAAAGTAATTGAATACCAGGTGAACTTTCCGAATGTTAAGTGATGTTAATTACTCGAAAGTTTACGGTGTATAGTTTATTTGAATAATGGAAAGTTCAGATTCAAGATTGTTTTTAAATAACGATCTTCAAAAGTGTATACGAAGCAAAAGAAGTGCTATACCTGTTTCAAAGTTAAATAGTAACCAGCTTCTATGCTCTGATTAATTAAATTAAAATAGTTATTAGGAGGAAATAATATTGATTTCAACAGAAAAGATTGTTGGGAACATTTATTTTTCAGACATATTAATTTATTTATTCTAATTTTTATTTTAGTTACACAATATAAGCTTACTTTTTCCAGTAAACTCTGAAATATACCATAGATATGTAAATAGTTTTTGTACTTCCTCTGAATATGGTTTGTTTTTATCATTATATTTCTCAACGGTAGTCAGGGTTATGAAATGAGAGCAATCATTAGTTGCAATAGCTTAAAAATAACATTATGAATGACTTTTGATAACAGTTGAAGCTTTTAACATAAATAAAATTTTACTCTGCAACAAAATAATAAAAAATATTTATTCAGTCAATAGAAAGCTTAATATCTCTAAAAATTTAAAAATTAGCAATCCATTTTTAAAATACAGAGTCCTGTTTTTGAAATATAGTAATTGTGAAATATATCTTTATCAGAGAAAAAAATAACACTTATGTTTTAAATGCCGTTACTTTTAAGTAGACTAACATGAAAAAAAGAAAAATTTGCTATAAAATTCATTAATATTAAGTGCCCAACAGCTTATTAACGTGTTTAAAAGTTTATTTGAGGACAAAATAACCTCATTTATTTTAACTCACTAATATAAAATTGTTTGGAAACGCTATTTATTATTACAACAATGGAAATCTATTGTTTAATCTACTGCTTTTTTAAAATCTTTTTTTTAGTTTTCATCGGTTATTTGAAAGTAAATTTTCTTTCTTAAGCTAAATGGGACATTTGCATTGTTTCATTTCGCTTATCGAAGTTATGAGTTCTTAACTAACGGACTGATGCTGAATTGTTAAAATTAAACTAGTAACGCATCCTGAAATTTCATGTTCAGAATTATGTGCTGTTTTATAATATCTTATACATCTAATTCCCTTTGCAAATTCATTATTTTGATACAATTTGTAAAATGTTCCTTTGATATCTATCAGAAAATTTTAAAAAGTAGTATTTACTTTTAATTAAAAAGCCTACTTTTTCTAATTAAAAGCAAATTCATGATAAATTATACCAAATCTTATTTATTTATTTATTATTTTTATAATAAGCACCAAAAAGATTATTTGGAATGACATGATTTTGAACATGATTTGCTGTATACCTTTTTAAAGGAAAATCGTTTTTATTGTTATATATCTTGTTTTAAATGTTCTTACATTTTCTCATCCAGAATATCTAGTAAACATTTTCTATTAAATTCTTATTATTACTCTTGAAATACAACCAGTATTAATGTTAATAAAAATTTATTATTTCTTATATTCAAATCTTATGCATGAGACACTTTTTTTTTCCGAATATCTTGGCGATTTATTTCAAAAGAAATCTAAAGTGGAGAAATCCTGCCATATTTTTTGAAAATTTGAAATTTAATTGCACATAAAACAGTGAACTTTTCAAATCCTATAACTTTAAACAAGCAGTTCTTGTATAAATTTATTTATTACGTATATCTCGGAAACAACTCTAACGATTTGGATCAAATTTTTATCAAATTTTATATTTAGATAAGGTTTTGTTTTTTAAATTTATCTATATAGGTATCTTTCCTGAAAAAGCTAGATTTTACACCCAAAAAAACATGTTTTTATAACTAAATATTGACATGTGGCTATACATGACCTGCTTGCGCATGTCGGTGATGGAGTGGTGATTATGGCTTTAGAATTTCGTGCATTTTTCTAATTTTCAATCTCGCGTTTGTAATTCAGTCGCATTCGCAGATATTTTATAAAGAGCCATAGGATAGGATTTCATTTGCAATTTTACAAAAAAAAAATGTTTAGCAAAACTTGACTTTTTAGATATGATCGATAAACCAATGATGATCACCAATATATATATCGTAATCGATATGATCGTAAAACCAATACTGTAGTATAAAAAGATTGTTCCGAAGCATATGTTAACTAAGTGCATTGCATTCATGATTTTTTTTATATAAATGGGCAGTTCATATGTAGGTAAGATTGAAACACATTCATATGTAATCAGTATTTGATTCGTATCTAAATATTTTCTACAAAAATTGCAATTTTGCCAATAAAAAATGCCGAGCGTAGCTAAATTAGGTATTTCCGATTTTAAATATGTAACATGTCTAATTCACTACCTGAAGTTTTACCTGTTGATCAAGATTTACATAAATCTAATTTTTAACACATCAAGTATATAAATTAAAAAGATAACTATTTCTTTAATTAAAGCTGAAGTTTTCATGATTCCGCTTGCTTAATTTATTCTACAATGAAAGAAAAGTAAAAAATAATCGTGAAATTCATGGCAAGCAAATTATCTCTTTTGGATAAAAAATAATTTTATTCAAAAAATATTAATAGGATAACTTAGACAAAACTAATATTTGTTTTTTTAAATAATATATTAAATTTATATATATTTTTAAAAAATAATAAATTTATCATCACAAATTATGTTACATTTTATATACAATTGGTGATTAGTCATTAAACCCTATTAAAGCCGGTTGAATTTTAAAACCTTCACCATTATACGCATTAGTCATACAGCTAATACCGAATGAACCCAAAAAACAAATGGCTAAGTGAATGACCTCCAAGTTTAAAACTTATCCATCCAACTGTTATTTTATAGTGAAAACGCTTGGAATGGTATTATTTGACCGTTAAATCGAAACCGTTCATCAAATTTGTTTTCTCCATTCAGAATTACAAATGTTTAATTGTTCCGTCCCATTAATAGAGAAAGATTTGAGAAATGTTGTTTTATAGTTTTATGCAGATGTTTATGAAAACATTTCACTTTCACTCAGGTTTGGTTTTGGAGATTTTGTTAGAACTACTCCAAAACAATGGTTCCAGATGTCATAAAAATACAAAAATATTTTGGTTTTATTTGAAGTTGTAAAAGCAGTTTTATAAATCTAATATGAAATGATCATTTTCCTGACTTTTCTCAATGGAATAACTGTTTCCTGTAGAAACAATTAACGCATTACCATGGTAAAATCGTTTTTTATTTTGCATAATCTTTAAGTATAACAAAAATAGATAATTTCTAAACTTTTAGAGATAGGTATATCGTTTCAATTTTAAAAAAACTTTTAATGGAATAAAAAATAGATATTTTTACCTTGCTTTATCTAATAAATGTGCTGTTGAAAAAGAAGTTAATTCTAAGTTTCTCCAATCGTATCTTCGTAAAATAATTTTGACACACCAACATTTTAAACAAAAAATATTTCTTCTTTCCAGCGACCAAAACTAAACAAGCTATGAAGTTTTGTATTTCTTCATCTTAAGCCACTCAACCGCCGCCGCGTCCATGCAATAACTGTTTATAGGCTGAAATTCTTCGGAAATGCAAAAAAATAATCAAAAATGGCCGAAAACAGTGAAATTCAAAGTTTCATAACTTGGTCAATTTTGTTCGTTGAAGAGTGAAGCCAGTTTTCTTTAGAAAGTTTTTTTCAAGATTATTGCACTGTTAAACTAAAAGATATAAAAGTTATTTCATAATATTTTAAGCAGTATATTTTTGATTCAAACAACTTAATTTTTTTCTCATTCATTTAAAGCATTTTTTTCCAGTTGAAAGATTAAGCCTAATTCTAAGAGCTTAAGATTTAACTTTTGGATAATAATTAAAGTGGGGATTCTACATCTTAAAATGTTAACGATTTTTAAACTTCGAATCAATTTTAACATTCAGTGATATAACAATGATGACTAGTGATCCTAGTAGCACTAGTAACCCTAGTCATGGACTGACAAAGGGAGGACACGGGATTGAAATTTGAGATCGGGATGGGATTCAGTATAATGATAGTATACATTTAGAATATTCATTTATGAAAATATTAAAACTTAATGGCCAGTCAATTTAGAGAAAATGATCATCAAACTGGTAAAGCTTATTTCCTGATAACTTGACTCCTGTCCGAGGGACCGCGATGGCCTGGTGGCAAGGTTTCTGCTGCAGAACTGGAAAATTTCAGGTTCGAGACTCGATTCCACCGAAGCACCATCGTGTGAGGCGGTCTCTTGCGCGTTAAATCTGTCAGGCCAAATATCCTGCGGCTGGCGTGGCATGGAGAATCGGGTGTCAGCTCAGGTGTTGGCCTCGTCATCTGACAGTGGATAAAGATTACGAGTTTCATCCCAAAATAGCCCTAATGATCCTTTACAACGGTGCGTTAATATAACTAACCTAAAGACTCATGTCCGAATGATAAGTTAGGGTTCAAACCTGGCAGGATTTTCTTTCTTTTTTTTAATAATTCTCATTCAACAAAAAATTTATAAATACTCTTAATCAATGTTTTTTTTTATCCAAAAATAAATATTTATAATCGAAATACATAATAATAAAATTACAATTTTAAAAGAAAAAACTATAAAAACAGATGCCTTTAAAAATGATAATAAAATTATTTAAATTTAATTAACAATTTACTAATAGTTTTGATCAAGATACTCCTTATTTTTATACTAGGGTAAATGTTTGTTATTTTGATAATTAAATTGCACTTTAATATTTAAAAAAATAGAAATAAATATAGCATAAATGGGGATAATTATAAATTACAAATATGCACATCTTAAAAAAAGTTTTCAATATTTCTAACAATTATCCTATATACATTTATTTTCGATTATATACAAGAACTAGAATGCTACTGTAGTTAAAAAAAATTGGAAACAAAATATATTTCGACATCTTGCACAATTGATAAAAGATGATTGTCCACAAGAGCAAGGTTTTTTTAAAGACATCTATGGGAAAACAAACTTAACTTATCTTTACAAATATCTTTCTTTAATCAGAAAGTCGGACAGCTTACAAAAGATACATTAATATATTTTTAAAAATTGATGATAACAACTGATGATGTTCAATTGATTAAAATTTTATGCTCTCATCGTGAGAATTTACTTCTTGATCCTGTTCGATTAAATAAGAAGATTTTTGTACACGCTTAATACACTTTGAACCATCTCCTTACGCTTTTAATAAATTAACACCTGCTCTCTACTATTTTTTTTTAACTGCAGTTAAGGATGTTTGCTTACATGTTTAACAAATATCAACTATTTTCAATTTTTGACATAAATACAGCTTTATTGAGTTAGGATACATAATTTATTATTATTGGAATTAGAATTTGGAAACTAATTGCTTGAAAATGATGCGAGCAAGTTAAATTATCTGTAGCCCATAATGTTACGTTTTTTATTATTTTTCCTTTAAACATTAAATTATAATTTAAATATTAAAAGACCAAGCATTTATCTTTGCATAAAAATAAGTATCATTAATTAAAAATATATGCAAATCGTTAATTAAACTTAAATGATTTTATTTAAAAAACATCTGTATTTATAATTTTTTTCTTTTAAAATTTTAATTTTATTATTATGTATTTCGATAATAATAATTTATTTTTGGTTTAAAAAATAGTAAAAAAAAACATATTAATTAAAAGTATTGGTAAATTTTAATTGAATAAGAAATATTAAAAAAGAAAAAAAATCCCGTCAGATTTACACCCTGACCTTCCGCATACAGAAACAGTTATCTAGACAACCATGCCAGTAAGATCCTTCGTATCGGCTTCAAGTTATCAGTTTATAAACTTTACCAAAGGTTTGAGGACCATATACTCGACATCGTTTGGCCGTTCCATTTTAATACTTTCATAAATGAACAATCTAAATGCATACTATTATTATACTAAATCTCAATCTGATTTCAGATTTCAACACCGTGCCATCCCCTTGTGAATAGGCAGTGACACTTTTGCGAATCAATACATACCTCTTACTTTTAGATATTTATTCAATATTCTCAATGCTGCTTTTGAAAAGAATGTCTAGCACAGAATAAATATTTTCCAACAGCTCACATCCGTTTTTTCGTCTTTAAAAACATATTGCTTGATTTATACATATCAGTACATGCCAATTCATTCTGAATATTATCACTTCACCGAATGACCTAGGTTGTAAGCCATTATTTCACATTCTTTAATATCACTCGTGTATTCCTAAATACATTTCGTGTCAAAATACATCGCGCGTTATTCGCGATGCTGACGTGCAAATTCTCCACCGCGTTGTTTTAAGCACGTCAATTTCCTACACAGCATATTATTCAGCTGACAATGAACCTTTTGTTTGGCAGAACCATGGGAATCGGAGTTAATCGTGCTCAGACTATGTGACTTAAAACGCTTTGGGGGAAAAAATCGTTAGTTTATAGGAATGAAAGTTAAAAATAAATTGCTTAAACAGCTGAAGTTTAAATTAGATTTTTGCTTATATTGTTTAGAAATTTCGATTGAATTGATTCTTCTTCTTCTCTTTTATCGACAATTGTGACTTTGATCGTCTAAGTAAGAGCAGTTGACCGTATGAAGCAAATTTAAACTTTTGTGAGAAAAATTTGAAAATAATCAAATTCGTTTCTACAATGAAAGGAGATTTTCATTTGTTACTAGCTTGTTATTTCACATCAGAATCCATGATCTAAAAATTGTCTTTTAAACATTTTTTATTAAAAAAAGATTTTTTTCAAGGGATCTCTAAAAATGAGTTTGAAAGGCAAGGTTTTATTTTTCTTAAAAGTAGATTTACTTTTATTAATCACCAAAATCACTTAATAAACTGAATAATTAACTTTAGAGAGAGGTAAAGTTAATTTTTGTTCGATAATATAATCGGTAAAAACTAAAAATTTGTTTCATTTTTAATTAATAAAAATTTCGAAAAAAATCTCTAACACATTTTCACCCTCCGGAGTATAGTTTATCAGTTTTGATCATTATAATTATAATTAATTAATATTATTATATATTATAGTTTTGATAATTATAAGTCTATTACAGATCTAAAATTATTTTCTCTGTGCGTGTCATGCATAAGCATAGACAGAATTTAGTTTTTATTATCAGTTGATATTTGGTAATTTTAATGAAAAATAAAGACATAAATGCTTCCAAGCAAAAACTTTATTATAAAAAAGTAAACAAGTTTAATTGAAAAGACAATGACAGTATGCCCGATTTCATATTCTAAAGTTTAGTTGCAAACTTGCAAAAATATTTATGTCCTAGCAATAGGCATCGTATCTACAAGAATTATGATTTCTCCTATTTTATTTTGTTTATTTTTTAATAAATTAAAATCTCACTGACATTATAGTTTCAACTTAAGAAGAAAAGATTTTCATTTTTCGATTCTTAATGTTAGTTTGAACTCTTCCCTGTATATAATACATATATATTAATATATCGTGCTCAAATTTTCCATCGTTAGTAAAATACTTTTTATTCTTCCTCTCAAGTTCAAATACATTTTTTAAAACTTATAGTGGATGACATTTAATGTAATACATTTTTTAAATATTAATTAATTAATTAGATTAAATTTTAATACTTTAAATAAATTTTTAGCAGTTTGTAATGTATATCAAAGTCAACAAGGAGTAGCTCAGTCGTAAAATGCAAGAATTTCAATATTTTTCAGGTGAAGGTGAAATATGCGAGTTCAATTCTTGCAAAAATCAAAATGATTTTTTATTCTTAATAATTTTTTGATTATTATTTAATAAAAAGTAACTGAAATAAAAAAATTTCATTATTAGGAATTGATTTTTTCAAAAAAATTGTATTGTTTCTTTTTGTGAATTTTAATTTTACTTATTATATTTTAACCTATTTTAATAAAATGCTAATGTGAGAAGTCATTGTTCAGGGAAAATTAAATATGGATCAATCAACAGTAAAATATTTTTATAATCAATCATTTCATCAAAAAACACAACCTATTGACTATTTTTGTGAAGAATAAACCAATAAACATTTGGATACATAAAAAAAAATTTCATAAATAATTAATAAATTAATATTAAATTATACAATTTTGACAACAATGTGTAACAAAGACATATTATTAAGTCGTAAATGCATGTATAAGGTCCTTTACTAATAAATAAAAATCGCTGAAAAAGTTTGAGTTTTGGGCTGCCGCTTTTCAAGCATATCCATGGTAACCATATTGTGAATGATCACTAGCAAATTTTACTAAATACTGTATATAAAATAGGGTCTCCAAACCCTCACTGCCATTTGCAAGGATTTTCGAAGAACTGTGGCAAAATGTGGAACTTTTAAGGGAGTGATTCACTTTCTTTTCGAAGAATTGGACTTAGAATTTTATCTTATCACTGTCTTTAATTAGATTCGATAAAAACTATGAATAATAATTTAATTTTTAATTTTTGATTAAGTTTAAGCCAGCTTCCTAGCCTGTATGTAGTGCGTCTTCCCCTCGATATGAGCGTCCCGTGTCAGAGCATGGTTATCTTTTACACAATGTTCTATCTGTGAGGCGTATGAAAGAGCCTCCCCCCCCCCTGCAAAAAAGGGTTGTGCAAGAGAGAGTGCGAGCTTCATCTTCATATTAACTAGAAGTCAGATTTCTACCCTCAGAAGCTACTGCGTCCCTCTTTCAGTTGCAACTCAGAGACCATCATCATCAATGAAATTAATAAACAATTACATACATAAAGTGCTAAAATATAAATTTACATTTTTTTTTCAGTTAAAAATTTTAAAGAATGATAGATAAAATACTATTCATTTACTTGAAATACAGCTATTTGATTCCCATACATCTGTGCGATGTAAACGAACTGATGTTTATTTCCTTTTTTTTCACTTAACTTTTATTTTGTTACACATTATACCTGTTCACGCGCATTTCGCCATCTCGTGACTCAATGCAATTACGTGTCGCGAGCTGAATATATAAATACTGTGCTGTTCTATCAATTTATAATTGTGTTTTAATAAAAGCTGGTTGTTTTTTAAATTGGTGTGATTTTATTTGAGGAGCATTATTTTAGAGATCCTTAACCCAATGAATGTGTTATGAGGAGTATTAATATGGTCCGCCGATGTGATGAGTGAAGAATTAACAATAACAGAAAGCCACAAGTAAAATATTTTGATTGAAACTTGCACTGATTAGTCTTACTGTTAATTGTCCTAATCATGTTTGTTGACAACTTTCGATGATTCTGGCCATGGGTCATTTCATTGATTTAAATAAAGCACTACTTCAAGGGTTGCGACCTTTTATGGATCAACGTTCCATTTTTTTTTCTAAAGAAATGTTTAATGAGGTATAGATGTGCAATCAAATAATGCTGACTTGTGATTATTGGGTAAATAAAAAAAACTAAATACTAACAGCTTAAAACTCTTTATTTACTACTAAATTCTCTTTATACTCTTGATTTTTCACTAAACTTTTATTTTATTATACCTTATAGTAGAAAGCCACAAGTAAAATATTTTGATTGAAACATGCACTGATTAGTCTTACTGTTAATTGCCCTAATCATGTTTGTTGAAAACTTTCGATGATTTTAGCCATGGGTCATTTCATTAATTTAAATAAAATTACACTTCATCAAGGGTGGCAAACCTTTATGGATTAAAGTTCCTTCTCCTCAAGGAATTTTTAATGAGATATAGATGTGCCATCAAATAATGCTGACTTGTGATTATTGGGTAAATAAAAAAATCTAAATACTAACAACTTAAAACTTTATTTACTACTAAATTGTCTTTATACTCTTGATTTTTCACTAAACTTTTATTTTGTTATACCTTGTAGTAGAAAGCCACAAGTAAAATATTTTGATTGAAACATGCACTGATTAGTCTTACTGTTAATTGCCCTAATCATGTTTGTTGACAGCTTTCAATGATTCTGGCCATGGGTCATTTCATAGATTTAAATAAAATTACACTTCATCAAGGGTGGCGAACCCTTATAGATCAACGTTCCTTTTTTTTCCCTAAAGGAATTTTTAATGAGGTATAGATGTGCCATCAAATAATTTTGACTTGTGAATAATGGAAAAATAAAAAAACTAAATACTAACAACTCTTTATTTACTCCGAAAATAATTCATTTTGCACTGTATAGTAGAAAAGATTTTAATTATATATATAATTCAAATCACAGTAACATTAGTGTGACTTATTTTGTTGCAGATAGATGACAAATAACTTATATTAGAATTGAAAGATGTTACTTTTGACAGAATTCTTGTTGAATTGGAGTCATCTGCCAAACAGTTTCTAAGAGAGTCATTAATGTTATTCATTTCTGAAAATAATGACCCATAGGCTTAGGTAGATGAAGTATGGTTAAATAGCATAAGCCAGTTTCTTAAAACAGTTAAATGTGTCTGGAATTGAATTCCACGTTTTCAAAATTTCGTTGCAGTCTTTTTTATGTATATTGCTTGTTAATTTTTCTGTTTCAATCGATTCCAACTTATTCCTTGTTTTGATAAATTTTTGAATTCATAATGAACTAGACTGGAAATCAGTCGGTTACATTTCAAATTCTTCTATTTGTACCTAACTGAATTGTGACAAGTTCAGCTTATCAAATGAAATCATGTCAGGGTACATAATAAACTTGAGAGTTTCGTTAATTCTTTGAACTGAGAAAATCTGGCTAAAAATTCCTTGATTGATTAATCAATTACGGAAATAAATTCTTCAATAACTTTTTCTTCGGTGGGTTTCTTATGTTCATCGAAATCTTTGATATATATATATATATATATATATATATATATATATATATATATATATATATATATAATTTAGGAAGTAGTTGTAGTTTTTTAATAATATCGTTCCTAAAACATGCAAGCCCGCACCAAAAGCGCGAATGAATTCTATCATGACGATAATTATTTTATTTGTGCCTTGAAGCTTTACGTTCAATTCATTGAAATATTTGTATATGTCTGTAAAAAAATTTTTAGAGCCACATAACATCCAACTACTGTGGATATTGTTCAATTCTCCCCTCCCCATTTCGTTTTCTGATTTCTTCCAAGCAATCAACAAATCTTTAAAGTAGATTCCTACGACTCAACAAGCGAACATTATTATATACTAGGAAGTCATTATACACCGAGTTGATTTCATCAAACAAAAGCCTTTAACTTTCTCTTATTTAAAGTCTGAGAGGTTGACTAATTTTTTAATCAAATTTTTAAAACAGAGATTTGCATCTAAAATTTAAATATAGTTGATATCTAAAATATTATTTTAAAGTAAAAAAGCTTATCATCCGATTTAAACTTTTACTGGATGATACTTATCAATAAATGGTTACGATTCGATGAAAATTTATTTGGAATGTTTATATATTTTTACTATGTATTGGTGAATTGGATCTATTATGCTTTTCATTTTCAAATATTCTAAACGTTTCTTTGAAAATTTTCTTAATTTTCTTTGGAACTTTTTAATTTATTGAAAGTTGTGCAAGAAAGCACTGGGTTAGTATTATTATTCGTTAGTATTAGTGAAAATATGTCACTACAAAACGCATCAACAAATTTTTTTTCCAATGTGTCTTTCAGTTCCATTTTATATATTGCAGTGTTTAGGCAATTTTATTATTACATTCATTACAATTTATTATTCGGCCAGATAATAAAAAAATTAAAGAGATTGGAGTTTTACGCATACTCACTTCCTAATTTACCATATATATATATATATATATATATATAT
>JAPMOQ010019804.1:1054114-1086503 GCA_026543055.1 Argiope trifasciata | reverse complement strand
ATATACATACCTATACACGTTTAAATATTTCATAATGAAAAGAGGATACCAAGGAAAAAATATTGTATATTGTATGCATTTAATAATGTGTAACATTTCTAGAAAGTAAAGAACTACCTATGCAGTACAGTATCAATAATCTAACTACAGCGTACAGTAAATGATAAATAAATTAAAAATAGAGTAAAACATAGACTTAAGATTCAAAAAAATACTGGAACGTATAAATACTGCTTACATTAATTTCAAATTATTCCTATTTATTATTTCAAGTCGTGGCCTTGTCACATTTTCTGGCCTCTTTGTAGTGGACAATTCATTATAAAAGTTTCTTATGCACAATAAGTTAAAAAAATTTATAAAAGGAAAAAATCAAAAAAATTTATACATTTTAACAATTACATAATGTAATAATTGGGAGTTAAATGTGTAAAGCAAACAATCATCTGTAGAATACAATATCAATGGTTTAGCAATTAAGCCGTAAGGAGGAAGATACACTTTCTGCTGATTCCAATATTGAAGGCATTGTAAAAATAAAACATTAGAATGTTCCAATAACATTTTTAAATACGTCAGGCGGCAAAACTATTATACCAATCACCGTGGCCCATCTTCTTGTTCTATGTCACTTAAGACGATCTTTTTTCAACACATAAAAATCATATTATATTCCAGACACAACTTAACTCCGTTACACTACTGCACAATACGAATGACATGCATATTTTCAAAATAAATAAAATATTAGAGAACTGAAAACTCAAAAAGATTTCTAAACCATTTAAATAAAGCTAATATCAATTTCAAATTATCTCTTAACTAAACCGAATTAATTCTATGGCCAGTTAGTCTAAATAGAAGAACAGCTCTATTGTATTTAAATATTTTTTAATTTGAAAAAACGAAATTTATCGGATTGCTGCTGGAGTTATTTTTAAAATTTGTGAGTACGTCGAATTGAAACTAGGTTTTAGGTTCAAAACAATCCAGATTATGAAGTTTAACTCATGCCCAATGTTGTTGCGATTTGTCAAAAATAGATATTATGTTTCAATAGCGTTAGAACGTTTCAATACCTTTTAAAAATAAATCAAAGACAAAAGTTTTACATTACACGCAATGGAGGGGGGGGGGGGGAGGTAGTTATACTGCGTCACTAAAGAAATAGTGAAATAGATGGAAAAATTATATTATATTCCAAATACAGCTTACATTCATTTAAGTTAACACACAATATGATTAGGTTATATTTTTAAAATAAAAAAAAAACACTAGAGTAAAACGTAGACTTAAGACAGAAAAATTTCTAAAACAAATAAATAATGCTTGTATAATTTCAAATTATTCCTTGGCTATTACGTATACGAGGTCCTTTAGCCGTGTGCCGGATAATCTTTTACTGTATTTAATTTTTTTAGAGTGGAAAAATAATAAAACTGATCGGATTGTTGTTGTTATTTTTGAAGAATGAGATTAGATTTGTTTGAAAGTAGGTTTTATATTCAGATTAAAACCAATATGATATCTAAATCAAGCCCAATACTATTGAGAATTGTCGAAAATAAATATAACCTTTAAATAATTTTATGTTACGTTGATACGATTTAATAACTTCTTAATAAACCAGGGGGCGGAAATATTATACCATGCACTACAGTTGGAAAATACCATGCACTATAGTTGGAAAATAATATACCATTTTCTTGTACCGTCACTATAGAGGATTTTTATGGAATGGATAAAAAAACATATTATTCCGCAAACGACTGATCCTAATTATACTGCTACTCAATATGATTATGTATATTTTTAAAATAAATAAAATACAAGAATAAAATGTAAACTTAAGATTCCAAAAAATTACTAAAACATACAAATAATGCTTTCATTAATTTCAAATTATCCCTTAACTTTGCCGGATAACTTAAAATCTAGTTAATCGTGAGCTGGATAGTCGTCTAATGCATTTAATTTTTTTTAACATGGATAAATTATAAAACTGATTGGATTGTTGAAATTTGAGATTAGATTGATTTGAAAGTAGGTTTTAGATTCATAACAATTCTTGTTGGGAAGTCTAACTCATACCCAATGCTGTTAACAATTATCGGAAATAAATATTATATTTCAAAAGCTTTACATTACGTTAAAGTGCTTCGATATTTTTTTTTTCAAATAAATTAGGAAGCTTAAGTTTTATACCATGCAGGAGGGGGTGGCATTTTTTTGTACTATGTCACTAGAGATTATCCTTGTGAAATAGAGGAAAACATCACATTATATTCAGGACACAGCTTACACAGCTACAGAACAATATAAACACGTATGAATAAAAAAAAATAAAACATAGAATAAAGTCTCAATAAGATAAAAATTTTGAAATGAATAAAACATAGAATAAAGTCTCAATAAAATTACTAAAACAAATAAACAATTCTTACACTAACTTAAAACTATCCATTAACTATTTAGGATAGTTTAAAGACCAGTTAACCGTTAGCCGCGAAGTCATCTATTGATTTTAATCTTTTTTAATATGGAAAAAAATTACATGATTGTTGGGGCCTTTTTTGAAATTTAAGATTGAATCGAAAATAGATTTTAGGTTTGAATACGAAGTCTAGCTCATGCCAAATGTTATTAACATTTGTCGAAACCAAATATAAGTGTCACAATTTTGAAAATTCTCATATCAGCAACAGTATAGCAGACAAACTAACCATCCCAATGAGAAACCACCTTGCCCCTGCGTGTACGCTTTCTTCCTTGAGCTCTCTGGGTGTCGGCAGGCGGTCACGCTGCCGTGAGGGCAAATAGAGCGCCAAGTGAACCGGTACACCCGATATGCCATCCTCGGCACAAGGGGATGGAAGATGCACCGCTCATTTCACGCTTGGTCCGCTCCCCCTATAAAAGGCGCTGAGTCCTCCTCCCGACTCCTTACTCACTTCCTTCAACTCGCTCGGTCAAGTTCAAGATCCAACTCCGCATCTTCTCCCTCCGAGGACTTTGAGCGGCAGTCTCTGCAAAGAGACTGGATTTTGTGTTCCGAAGAAGTGCTACTCTCTCAGTGAAACCATTCTTGGACTTATAAATACTTTATTGATTTTGGACTTTGATATTTGCTTTGTTCCAAGTCGCAAAACTGCTACCGTGAGCTTGCTATTTTTGTAGGTGAGATGCGTTTTATACTTTTGATTAATATGTGATGGAGTGGTTCTTGAATACTTTCTAAAAAGAAGTGAAGACTTTAAACTTGGAATTTCTTTTTCATTCTAAAAAAAGGATACGAAACTATTTTTTTTGTAGGAAGTATTGCCATCAAGTTATAAACCTTTAACATAAGAAATACGTAATACGGACAAAATTTTGTAAAATAATTTATGCGAAGGAAATTTTTTTTATCGCATACTTTATTTGAAAGATTTATTGGGGTAGTTCCTAAATCTTTTTGACTCTTAAAGAAACAATTTAAATTTTAAGAAGTATATATATAAAAAATCCTTTTAAAAAGCTGCTTTTGGTGCTAAAAGAAAAAAAATATGTATACAATCTTACAAAAATTTATAAATGGCGGTTTTTTTTTAATCATCGCAAGAATTATAAAATTATCAATATACTTTTCATTAATTGAGGGTAAAATTTTAGAATGATTTGAAAGTATAATTTGAGATTCGAAAATTTTCCAAATCCAAATTTGAGAGTGGGATTTGAGAACTTAAATTCAAGAATAAAATTTGAAAAAAAATTAATTTAAAAATATATTTCCAAAAATACTTGTTCATAATTGAAAATGAAGATGGAAAAATCTACAAAATCTTAATTAAAAATTATTCACCAAAAGCGCTTCAGAATCTCGCTTAATTGAGTTATTTTATGTTCACAATTATTTTACTTACAGAACTTAATATTCGCAGATTCTTTGATAGCAGCTTTATCCTATTTCTATAAAAAATCTACTTTTAAGTTTTTCAAATAATAGTACATAAGCAAAAATTATTGTATAAAATATTATCGTAGATCCAATACAGGGTAAATTTCATCTATAACACAATTTTTCTCACATTTTCTTAATATTAGCAAAATTTTTCACCTTAATGTAAAAACAAAACTGGCAACAAATATATAAGTATTGAAAGTATATAAGTATTCAGATTATACTTACTTTTTCTTCTGCAACTTCCTAAACGTTTCAAATATTTCTTTTTTAATAATTATTGTTAGTATTTTTGTTTCAAAAAAGTTCTTAAGAAATTTTGAACTTAAAAGTGTTTTTTAATATTCAATTGTACAAAATTTCTATTAACTAGCATAAAATATATGAAAATGAAATCATAGAACTGTTGATAGATTGTTACAGGTCTAATTTTTTTTTCTCATAGTAGTTTAATCTGTTATAAACTTTTAATCATAAAAAAATTATACTGTACCTGTTATATTTCAACGTGGTTTTTTTTTTTTTTTTCGTATTCGTGAATACTCTAATTTCAACAAAAATGCATTTTGTATAAATTACTGCCATTTAATTACTAGTTATACCAATTGCTTTTTTCACAACATAAGTCTTAATAGCTGTGTCTTAATGTTGACGGAATATAAAACAGAAACTTATCTAATCTCTAAAAATATCTCTAAAAATCTGTTATTTGTTGGCCATTTTCTAAAAAAATATTCATCTAGGAAAAATTTTCCTTTTAGCCATCTTCCTTTTTTTCTTATATTAACTTATCAAAAGAAATACACAAATACTGATATGTAAGAGTATATGTGTAGTTATGTATTAATAAATAGGCAAAATAATTAATGTAATCTTTAAGCAATTTAATATTAAGTTTCTGATAGTTTAACGAAAAAATAGCATGTACTAAGCAAGATTTTTTTCTAATATTTTGTAATTTATTTTAAATCTTTCTAATTTTCACAAGTTTAAGAATGCAAATCATCTCTTGTTGCATCCTCTTATATTCTCTTAAATACTGTATAATCGAATTAAAAAATTCATATTAAAAGTAATTCTAAAATTTTTATTTCAGGGGATATTTTTCATGTTTTATAAATGTTTTTTTCTTAAAAAGTTAGTAGATAAAATTCATATTTAATTTTTAGTTTTGTAAAAATATATCTTATTTTTTTAATAACTTCAATGATTAAAATTTTAAAATGATTGCAAATTTTGTGTTTTTTACTATAAAAAGTAATAGAATTATGAAAAATAGTATTTGTATATTTGGCTATATTTAAAATCATGTAAAAATACAAATGAATAATTACGTAATGTAGTGTAAAAATTAATTTTATTAATTTCAAATGCTTAGAAATGTCATTAAATCTTTTTTACGCTTAAGTCTTTTCATAAACAATTTTAAAATTTTATTCTTCAATTCAAAAATTTTATTCTTATTAATTTGCTATTTAAAAATACTCTGATTTTTTTGCAAATATCATCTTTATATTTTATGTATTTAAGACAATATTATATATTGAATTCGAAAAATATTATATAATATAGATAATACAGATTTAATTATAAATATCAAAAGATGATTTCTAGTTGGCTTTTTCGAAAGAAAGCATATATGATTAATTTATTCATAATAATATTAAAATACTGAGAAAAACTATTTGAAATCTATTAAATAATAATTAACTAGATAATATCTAAAGCTATAGTAAACAAATTCACACAAAAAATGCTTTATTATAATTTTTTTACAAAATTTGAATTTTTGGATACTTAATACACTCATTGAAAAATTTATTTTGTGAGGGAAAAAAAGCAATATTCCAATAAAAATTCTAAATTAAATTTTAATCGTTTCAATATATATTATTATATGTTACATTATTCCTACTAAGAGCGCTTAGTTCTGAACAAAAAGATACTACCTTCAAAATCTTTGAACTGTGCATCATGTTAAACAACAAAATACAACAACAAAACATTGAATAATCAACAGTAATTTATTTCCGGATTTCGCAGTTCTTTTAATCTTCAATGAAGCTTGAATTAAAAAATAAGACAACCCGAAAGCAATACTGACTCGTGTTTAATAGCATGCTCGATCAAGCCTAAATTTTAAAAAAAAAAACCGGTGGCGTATTTATTTATAACACAAGTTCCTAGAAAAACAGTCTTAAGTTTATTAAAGGAGAGATCGATACTTTCATGCTATTTAAATTCTCGCTGCATAAACAACTTGGAGACGAATCTGCTACTTTTTTTAGGCTGGTTGCACACACGGAGTTTTTTTTTTTTTTTTTTTTTTTTTTTTTTGATCGTTTAACTTACCGATGCCGACATAACAACAGTAGTGTATTGAATTAGAGTTTACACACTAGGCGGGAAAATAAAGATTCGGTCAATCCGCCATTTTATCGGACTTCGTGCAGACGCCTTCTGCCACTAGCGCTGTCAGATAATCAGAATCAAGTTTCCATACGCTATGTTTTTGTAATATCTAGAGTTGCTTTTTTACAGTGAGTTGATCTCCCTGCATGAAACATAATTTTTATTTCAGCATCAATAAGTTTTCATTTAGTATAAAGTTGAGTGAATTAAATATCGATATTAAGGTTTTAATCGCTTTAATCCAAGAAAGGCCGGTTTAAGGGTTTTTAAAGACATAAATTCTGCGGTTGGCATGAAATTTGTACAGAAATTCGTCACGACTTTGATTTATTGTAAGAAAAAAAAGAAACGATTTATAGGAAATGCACACTTTCTCATTTGTACTTACAAGAAACAAGTAATATTAAAAAAATTCAATTCCTACTTAGGTCAACAAGGAAAATTTTTATTTTCGTTATTTTTTATCAAATGATTATCTGAAAAATTATTATGCACCAAAAAATTGTTGATTTTCCTAAGAATTGAACTTGCATTCTTCACCTTCACGTGAAAAATATTGAAATTCCTGCATTTTAAAGATTCAACAACTGCCTGTTTGTTTCAAACTGCTAAATTTTTATTTAAATTATTAAAAATTGAATAAATTAAATGCAGGAATCAATATTTAGAAAAAATATACTGTATTAATATCGCTACAAGCTTGAAAAAATATATTTGAACTTGAGTGGGTGAAAAAAAGGTATTTTATTAAAAATGGAAAATTTGAACAAGATATATAAATAAATAAATATAGGGAGAGTGTGAACTAATAGTAGGAATTGAAAAAGGTGGAATCTAAAGTATCTAATTTTGACTGTCAAGAAAAGATAGTAGTAATACTCTCTAGTTCCAAAGAATTTTATTTACATTGCACTGTTGTTCCTGGATTTAATTATCAATTCTGTTTTATTTCTAAGCTGGCTGTCATTAAAAAACTTTTTTTTTTCTTTTGTCAAAATATAAACCTTATTGGAAATTTAGTAACAATATTACATTTTTCAAAAAAGTTTTATTGTGCTTTTATTTCTAATGGATCAAAAATATTTTACAAGTAAATAATAATAATACGAAGAAAAATGTTTCTTTTTTATTGCAATACTTGTTTCAAATAAGAAAGCGGCTTATTTTATAGTTATCTGTCTCTAATACGGCGTAAAGATTATTTTCAGATTGTAGATGTATGCCAGGAAACCGTGCCTGCATTTGAAATAAAATATCTACATAGGATGTCCCTTATATTATTTGCTTTGAAATTTCTTCTTGCAATACTCACTCCTTGAATATCTTTCAATCCTATAATTGTATCTTCAATCATGTATCCATCTCTATTTCTGAGATAATTATTAAAATAATACAGTCTTTAGTAATATAATGCATAAATTATGCTAGAACAATAAAAGATCAATGGAATATTTTCATTTATTGTTGAGAATATCGAAAACGCATGCTTGTATCTTTTTTCTTGACAAATCGATAGTTTAATATTTTATTTTTGACTGTCACATGTGTTCCAGCATATGGTCTTAACAAACTTTTATGCAGTCCAAATGCTATATCACCAACAAAAAAAGTATTAAACTTTGAGACTTTCTGCCCCTGGCAAGCTCAAAATAAAAGAGTATTTATTTTTAAATAAAACTGTATCACCATTCAGTTGTCCATTAGCACAACTGAATGGCAATATTAATTATATAATTAATGTATATTAATATAAATTTTATACTAATATTTTATTATGTTTTTATGTGTATGAATTGCATCAAAGCTTCTGTTCATATTTGTATGTTTTTATGGAATTGCATCAATAAACAAAGATACCTTCAAAATTTTATAACAACAATGTGAGAAATTAATTTTAAATAAAACATTTATTTTACACAATGCAATTTAGTATTCTAATATATTTCAAAAGTTAGTTCTTATAAATTTCAAAAGTTATTGTCAGCATTTCTACAGGTTGAATAGAGTTCCTCATTATGGTATTTTCTTGTTGATATTTCTTAGCCGCCCATGTAATTCCCCTAAGAAACTCAATATATGAAATCGTTCATTGTCATCTGTAAAGCTAAGGGAAGTTAAAAAATATATCCATGCTCAATTGGTTTGCTTCATTACCATACTCAAATTCCCAACTTCAATTTGGGGGAGTTTTAAACTGAGAGGGAGTTTTTTTAATATTCCAATTGATTGGTTTATCAGAATGCGAATGAATGAGCACGAATAAAAATAAACAGTAAACTTTACGCTTTATTTGAATTTTAATATTAAATTACAGCAAAGATAAATGAACAGAAATCTGCAATTTTTAATATTTTATATTCAAATCGATTTTAATGATTACTTTTGATTTGAGTGTCTATAAATATTATGGATAGAAAAAAACTCTTATAAAGGAACAAATCTTTTAATGTTATTATATATTTACATTTAAATACCTTAATTAATATTTATTTTTATTTCTTAAGCACACTACTAATTTGCATGAGATTTTCTACATCTTTATAAACGAAATATTGCTGTAAGAGTAAATGCCAGTCTAAACAATCGTCTCTTCTAGTATAGAAAGATAAAAAATAAAGAGTGTTTTTTTTAATATTATGAAATTTATATTGAGACTTTTTTTTGTATCTTCAACTCGAGATGCAATCTACTTCTAGTTTCGTTTTATTGAAGTTTTCATTCTACTTTTCCTTGCTACCCTTCAGAGATTTGCCATTTATATTTAAAATATTTATATATCTTATGAAAAGGAATTAAATTACTGGGCATATGTCTTAACCTTCTAACTAAACATTATTGTTAGTTGAAAATTTGCAATTGTAAATCAAAAATCATTAGTTATAATCATTAAGGTGTTAATAAGAATAGCTCTTCGGAATCTCTCATTACGTTATTTTTTAGTTTATAAAGGAAATAAAACAAGATTTCTTACAGCTTATCGGAATTAAGAGTTTCTTTCAACTTAAAAGGCATGATTCACAGTCTGAACTTTTAAACGCGTACAAGATTTGAGTAATTAGAGCATGAATATGCAATTAAATAGAAACCTATAAGGTGTAATCTTTTCACAGGTAAATTAAGAAATGCCGTAGTTTTCTTGAAGCATTTTGAACAATTAACTGTCTTGTTGAATCATCATGAATACACAGAATCATCATATTTTTAAATATATAAGCTGAAACGAAATCGTTTATAGATACCATGCTTCCATTTAAAAATTATTTGAAATCCGAATTACCAGAAATTTTCAAATAGAAGTAGAATTCATTTCATTTAAATATCTTATTCCTCCAAATTACTACTTTTCTGTTATTCCAAGTTTTTTGGATTCTGTATAGTTTTAGAAACAAATTTGACTGGATAGAAATGATTAGAGAGCTCACTCACTCTCTATGGAAATGATATTTACAAGACTCATTGTTAGTATCAATGGATAGTGTTATTTCCAAAAGCCTACTTTCAATTTTAAAGAAAAAATTTCTGTTCAGTATCTAGAAATAGAGATCCAAAATAAAATGCCTCTCTCATGAAAATATTTTAGAATATTTTTGTTTAGGGAAACCCGAAATACACATTTTGAGACAGATTTTTAAAGAACATTAAAAATAAATTTTTGATCTAGCATTTCTCAATGTTTTTCTTATCTGATAAGTGATTTGTTATGTGATGGATTGCAGATACTTCGTTAAGTAAAAAATAGAGAGATATATATAAAAATTCCTGGAAAAGTAGAAAAAATCTCTCTCAGCAGGCTAGAAAGCAAATCTATATTCCTTTGCATCTGAGTTTCCATTCGGCAATATACATAATTGGTTAGAAACAGTCAAAGATTGTACTTGAAAATCGCTTTTTAGACCATCACTTCTAACATAGTACAGTTATCGAAAAAACGTTGCTTACAAAAATTGTCCGTCTTAATGAGGCGTTAATTTGGCTAATTGGATTTATTTTTCTATCTTCAATATTACGAAATAAAAATTTCAGCCCCCCCCCCCTCCCACGCCATTTCCATCACTACCTTCCCTCTCTTGAGCTAGATGCGTCAATTACAAATTAGTCCGTGATTTTTATATTTCTAATAACATATTCCAAGCCAGTAAAATCCAAACAAAATTACTCTAACTATCCTATTCACAAGATACGGAGAAATTTCTCAAAATTCTTGTCATTGCAATAGGTAGTCTTTCTATAGGAATCTATTTGAAATAATAATTGCTTCCCGATTGCATAATTATTCTCAGTTAGAATCCAAAAATCAAATTTAAGGACTCTTTAAAAAGCATATCTAATATGTCATATTATTTCTGTGCTATGCAACTAAAGCCATTACTCATAATTCAAGTAGCTCTACACAATGTCATCCTCCTAAGTTACAAATAAATGGACCGAATTCTACCAATTATATATCATTGGATCGTGTTAAAGAACATTCGAGAAGATAAGAACCATTAAACACTGTTCGGTCACGCCATCCTTTGTGCTGTCCTTCCTTCAGACAAAGGGAGAAAGGAGAGGTCCTTTGCTTCCGGAAGGAAGAGTCTCGCATTGTGACTTCGGTCGAACGGCATTGCACCTATTGACCCATTACGACAAACGGAAGAATTGGTTTTGGCCTACAGACTCGGTAAAATGCTATTTACGATCCACTTATTTTAGTCCACTCACACACTTTTGGACGATTCTCTCGTCTTTTTTTAGCCTTTTACGGCTCTTTAGGACAAATTGATTAGTGTTGCCCCTCATTTAGATTTGGAATTCTTCGACCGTGTTAAATTTGAACATTTTTCGAATGCTCTGATGATAAGTAAAGTAACTGGAACAGTTAACTGTATCCTTTAGATTGGCCATTCTAGAATTTCTATCGAAAAAATTCATAAAAAGATTAATACTTTTGTGAATCGGTTTATAAAAAGCTGGTCAATATTTTAATCATTAATTGTTCATACATATTAAATCGTGATTGTATTTTTGTCTTTTTTTAACTGTTATGGTACTTTAAAAGACAAATAGATTAGTGCTGCTCCATCATTGAATTTTGGAATTCCCCGACCATGTTTGGACATTTACTGCCTCACAGATACATAACAACTGGAATACATTCCTTAGGCAGGGTATTCTAGATTTTCATCGAAAAAATCATAAAAGGATTAATTCATTTTTGAGAATAGGTGGTGAGGAAAGCGAGTGAATATATATTGGCCCTTAATCGGTGTAATATATCTTCTGATTCAATGAAAGGTCATTTTTGTCAAATCACACGTTTAATAGACCATCCTCTATTGGTCTTTTTTTAAACTTTACGGTTCTTTAAAGATCAAATTGATTAGTGCTACCCCACAGAGTACTCATTGAGTTTTGGAATTCCTCCACCGTGCTATGTTTAGACATTTGTTGCCTATTCGAATACAAGGTAATTGGAACAGCCTATTCTATCGCTTAGGGCAGACCATTCTAGACTCTCCATCAAAAAATATCATAAAAAGATAAATGCGTTTTTTTGTGAATTGTTTATGAGAAGAGCTAGTGAATGAATTAGTTATTTATCGGAGTTGTATTGTTCCTGATTGAGTGTAAGGTCATTTTTTGTCAATTCACATGCTTTTAAAGATGATTATCTTTTGGTCTTTTTTTAAATTGTTACGGTTCTTTAAGGAATAGATTGATTATTGTTGTCTTAAGAATGATCAATGAGCTTTGGAATTCCTGGACTGTGTTAATTGTGGACATTCTTTAAGTACCCTGAAAATGCACAAAGTAATTGGTGCAGTCAACTGTATCTCTTAGGCAGGGTTTTCTGGACTTTGAAAAACTCATAAAAGGATAAATACTTTTCTGTGAATCGGTTGTATGAAAAGCTAAGGAATGTATTGATCATTTATTAGTGTTAATATTTTCTGATCGATTTAAATATCCATTTTTATTCACTATATACTTAGCCAGTTCTTTTTCTTTTAAAAAAATGTTACGGCTCTTTAATGGATAAATTGATTAGCATTGCCTTATAAAAGGATCAATGAGTTTTGGATTAATGCTTAGCTGCGCTTAAACTGTGTTAAGTTTAAACATTCTTTCAATATTCAAAATATACACAAAGTAATTATATTATTTTATTGTATCTCTTAGATAAGCCGTTCTAGATTTTTTCCATCGTAAAAATTATAAAAGAGTCAATACTGTTTTGCAAATTGTCTATGTGAAAGCGAGCATAATAATTCACCATTTTTCAGTGAAAAATATTTTCTAAATTTAGATTATTCGATATTTAGAATAATCTAAAACATCCATAGTAAATATAATTCTAAACCATTTTAAATAACCAGCATTAATTTATAACAGAGTTTAACTTACATATGTGATTTATTAATTATAAATTATTTTCTTATAACGAACTAAAATAAAACAATTTCAAGGTCTGGTAACAAAGGGAGAAAAACAATAAATTACTATCTCAATAAAATCAAATATAATAATAATACATTTACTAATTATTATTTTAATATCTTTTTTCGTTTCTATATAACAACAAAACTTTGTTTAAGAATTGAATTCTAAATGTAAATTGTATCATTTTAGTAATTTCTTTTGCATTGGAAACAAAAAACTCTGAACAAAATGAAACCTAAGTAATGATGAATAAAGTAAATTAGATAAAATAAAAGGATTGGATTATAAAATACCAAAGCGTTTTACAGCTGATAAATATTTTATGATCAAATATAAAAAGTTATTTTGCGTTTTAAACTGATTAAAAAAATTAGACGAAAAAGTTCACTTTATTAAATAATCTTCGAATAAACATATCTTCACTTGCATATGTCCCTTCCATACAGCTGAATGCTAATATAACTTTTTCCAGTGAAATAGTACATAATCATTGTGTACAAACCACAAATCAATGCAATATTTTATCCTATTAGAGGGGGGGGGATTCAAAATCCCTTATTCAACCAAAAATCAAATTTAAAAGTGTAAAGAGTTTTTGAAGTTGGTTTTTGAATTGAAGTTACTGCATCAAACTATATTTTTGGGAAAAGATTAAAGTTATTTTATCAAAATAACTAATAGTAATATAATATTACGTAAAATAATAAATTCAAAAAGTAATTAAAAGTAAACATGTAATATAAATTAATAAATTAACTGTAAATTATAATACAATATTAATATTACATAAATTTAAACTAATATAATTCCTTAAAGTCTAATTTTGTTTTCATTTCGCCGTGTTAGTACATTCTTTGGTTAGTAAAGCATAAAATCATTTTTTTAGATTGGCAGTTCAACAGAATTCGATGCTTTGTCTAAAAAGCTCCCTGTTTAATATTTTAAATTATTAATCAATATTTGACTCAAATGTTCATTACTTAAATATCCGAATACCATTTTAAATTTTCATAATTTTAATACCTAAGTTTTATATAGTAAAATAGGATGAATTGATAATGTGTACGTTTTTCTTGTACTGTTTTCAATTATATAATATTATGTAAATTAATGACTTCAAAAAATAAAGCTCAACGTTTAATATTTTAAGTAAATTATCAATATTCGACTCAAATGTTCATTACTTAAATATCCGAATACCATTTTAAATTTTCATAATTTTAATACCTAAGTTTTATATAGTAAGATAGGATAAATTAATAATATGTACGTTTTTCTTGCGCTGTTTTCAATTATACAACATTTCTTGTAAGTGCACTTTTGGATAGATATATTTCTCGTTTCTATATGAACTTTGATTCCTATCATTCGCTTAAACCTTTATTAAAGGGGAATTTACTGAGTTTACTGAGATTCAAATTGCCCAATCAAATTTGATTTGTTTGGCAAGAGTTAAAATCTCGTAGTTTCTTATCTTATGTAGATTAATCAAAATTATTCATTGCAAAGCAAATTCAACATAGTATTAAAACATTCTTACTTAGTTAATGTCTATATAATTTACATATAAAAAAGATATTTGACATAAGTTCTTGATATCAACTTTTGCGTTTTTAAAAATTCTGATTATTTTTTGGAACTATGAGATTTTCTTATCTTTTGTCATTTAAACAATAATCGACCTTTGCATTTTAAAGCCTTAAGTTGAAGGAAACAAAATTTGGAAGTTCTTTGATTTTATACCTTACACCATACCGTTCATCCATTTCAGCTTATGTGACTTAAATCCATTTTTGTAGAGATGAAGTTGGACATGAAAAAAAATTGTTAAGTGGCATGTAAATGCAGAGATAATAAACCTCACACAGTTTGAAGTTCAATAATAGTATGAAAAGTACATATTTTATGAGAATAAAACGCAGGAGATTGTACTTTATTATTTTAAGCAAAAGGAATAAATATTTAGTTATAGTTATATTTAAGGGATAAGGGGCGGGAGATAATCCATTGAATTATATGTGAATAACAAAAATAGAGATTTAAAATAAACAAAAATAGAAGATTAATGAAAAGCGTTACACAGCATTTGATATTGGAAAACATAGCGGAATTTTATACATACATATAAATCGAAAAGTAAAACACAAAGAAGAAATATGCGTAAAAACAAGATATAAAATATGAATATATATTAACAATTAATATTTAAAAATAATTCAATTCCTTCTTAGGTCAACAAAGAAAATTAATATTTTAGTTACTTTTCATTAAATAATTATCTAAAGTTATTAAGTATAAAAAAATTATTGATTTTCACAAGATTTGAACTCGCATTCTTCTTCACGTGAAAAATAATGAAATCCTTGAATTTTACTAACCAAGATACTACCCGTTGATATAAATTTTCTTTCCAAACTGCTAAAACTTTTATTTAAAGTGTTAAAAATTAATTGCATTTAATTAATGAATTAATGTTTGAAAAAAAACTGTTTTAACTTCATCCACTACAAGTTTAAAAATTGTATTTGAACTTGAGTGGATGAATAAAAAGTATTTTATTAACGATTGGAAATTTGAGCAAGATACATAAATAAATATAGGGAGAATAGAAACTAATAGTAGGAATTTAAAAAGTATTTCGGCATGTTGAGATAAAGATGAACTATTAAGTAAAACAATTGATTGTATATAAAAATCAAGCTTCTAAGAAATATAAACTACTTATAACGTTAAGTTTAATCGTTTATAAGTTTCTTTTGTTTCGATATAAAAAAGGAGCTGGTATTAATAATCAAATTTCAGTTAAAAATAGATTATTAATTGAACAATTGTTAAAACAGTAAAAAAGCATTGTATTGAAATATATAAATGGTTAAAACATTTTTGGGCATAAAATGTATAAAAAAAGAACTTTGGATATAAAATGTATAAAAAAAGAAGAACTTTGGATATAAAATGTGTAAAAAAAAGAACTTTGGATATAAAATGTATAAAAAAAGAACTTTGGATATAAAATGTGTAAAAAGAAGAACTTTGTTCATATTAAATGCATGATATCATACAATATCGAAAATATAAATAAGAATTTTTTTTTTAAATCTTGCTTCTTACAAGATTATATTGAAATTCACCACAATCAGAAACTAGCTATTTCTATCTTAACGAATAACAGATTCTATTGAATCTGAATGGGATTGTCTTTTGAATCGGTATCCTATGCAAATTAAAAACAACCGGAAACTCAGAGTTAATATTCATTCTGAATTTAAAATTATAGATATAAAACATGATAACTCAGTTCACTTCCGGTTTCGATTTAAACTCTTAAAAACAAGAACATCAGAGACCGATACTAATTTTACTCTATTTTCGTACACTTATTTTTTTCCCTTCGAATCATATGAAATTTCGTCAACCAGATCGATTGACCCAAGCACTGCAGCTTATCGATACAGAACATCATTGTTGGATTTTTTTTAGTTTAATTTTCACAAAAAACTAAAATACAGTGCAACAAAGTATTTATTCAAGAGAAGGTGAGGTAATTTAGGTTACGACAGCATTAACAAAAAAAGTGGAAACATATAAATAACGTCTTAGCATTTCTAGCGTTACATGCTTAACGATATCTGGCATCTTCATTTAAGGTCAATGTTAAAAAGGCAATGAAAACATGTTGGGTCTTCGATTTATACTTTTTAGAATGATTTCCTCCATTCGATAGGATTCGATATAAAATAATATTTTTAATAAATAATAAAAAGTTAAAATAACTTATTTCATATCTAAATTAGGCATCCGTATTGATTAAATTTGTAGATTATGCTTATTCTATTAAAAATAAATTTTGAGTTCTTTACGAATGAATTTTGGAGAATTAAATATTCTTATATTAATTTTCCTAATAAATAATTCATAATTCCTTAATTCTCTAATAAATAATTTATAATAATAAATATCCAAATAATTATTATTAATAATTCCGTAATAAATAATTCACATATTAAATTATACTCTTATATTTAAAAAATTAAATTATTATTAAAAAATATTTAATACTTAATTAAATATATTATTATTATACAAAATATTCTTTTATTAAATTCCCCAAAATCTCTAGAAATCATGACTTCATATTAAAAGGGTTTTATGAATAAAAATCAAATAGAGGCAAAATATAAAAAAGAAAAGAATAATAATATTGTCACTTTAGAAGTATTCGATAGATATTATATTACATTTAAAGTTTACACATAATTAATTGTATTATTATGTGTAAGTTTAGCAATTTGAATAGTAAAAAATATTATTTACAAGAAAAATATTATTTACAAGAAAATGTAAATTGTTTTTTGTGTTAAAAAATTCATTTTTCAATGGTATCTTGCTTTTTCATGAAAACCAATATCAAATATGTTTTTATTTTCAAGATTAAAAATTTAATAATTCATGATAATACTTTTCACTTTTTTTTCCTTTCTGAAATTATTGCAAAAACATGATAGATATTCTTCCCTCAAAAATATACAATTGTTTCTTTTAACTTATTTCCTGTTTATAATTTCATCAATTTATTTACTTTAATTCGTTTATTGGGAAATCTTTTTATATTTCCATAGATTCATCATATCTTTTTAAAAAAAAAATACTGCATTGCTCTCTAATACTTAAAATACTATAAACTTTGTAATACTGTAATACTGATTTTTAAAATAGAGGAAACTACATTATCATTTATGGGCTATATGATAATTTTATATTTAAATATGCAGTTACTTTACTAACATTTAAATATAAAACATTTTTTTTCTTCCAGAAGTTATTTTACACGCTATACCATCGCATCTAGTCATTCTTGAAGAATGGGAAGTTTCAGACCTCTGCTGATATGTTTAGCATTATATCTAACCGCAAATCTTTGCCAAGGTAAGTTCCGTCTTTCCTCATTCTTTAAAATCACCATTATTATTCTCTCTTAGTTCCTACACCGGCTCCAAGCACTGGCACTTAAAAAAATATTTAATCTGTACTTTTCCATCTTTTAACAATAAAAAAAAAAATTCGCATTCAATAACATTTTACGTGAAATTTATGCATGATTCACTGATAGTAAAAGAGTAAGAAAGTTAAACCACATCAGATAAGTAAGAAAACCTTGACTTTGACAATAAAGCTCCACCTTTTCTAGAAGCAATTGGCGAGCTTCAACAATAGAAAGCCGAAGGTACTATTCTTGCAGTATCTGATTGAGTTGGCGGTTTTAATCAGGCACCGTTACGGCTGGCGTAAAAATTACGAATAAGCAACCGTCTTCACACAAAGTGCAAATTATCTAGGTCACAAGCTTATCTTCCTTATTTCCAATTTAAATCTTTAGATTTTTGATAAAGTCGGACGTCTCATAAACATAACATGTCTTTTTTGCCTTAACGGATCGTCTCTGTGCTTTCAGTGCCACACTTAATTGAGATGAACTCGAATCGGTAACGGAAATGTTCTGTTGGTAATGACCAGAAACAATGGGGGAGTGTCGTTTATTATTACTATGAACCTGCGCAGACGAACTTTAGATTCTATTGGGAGAGTTCTTTGTTTCATTCCAATGATTTTTGACTTTTGGTATATGAGTTTGCGATTGTAAATTGGCGAAGGGAAAGATTTTTTTATGACTCAAGGTCACGGTGGCTATCCCTTCATAACCTAAAATTAAAAGTTTCGCCCTTGCATTGTTTCACTTCTTCCTTTTATTATTAACCTGTCATAAATCATTACCTAGGTATAACGATAGTAAAACTAAATAAACAAATCTTATTTGCCTAACGGTCAACTAGAATATTTTTTTGTAGAGAATGTTGTTATAAAGCTTTTTAAGCTCATGCTATCAAATGAAATTTTATTTTTCTTCGTGATACTGTTTTGACTGCCTATGGTTCTTTTTTTTTTTTTTTGATGGATGGATATTAAATAACACAATTACTTAAAATAAATTATAGATCATAAAAATAAGAAAAATGCAAAGATGTTCATAATGGAAATTATTTTTAAGAAGGTTTAATTCAAAATACATAAGTTAATTATATTACTTTCAAAAGTGCATAAAAATTAATGACAATTCAAAAATTATAATATTCTGTACAAGTTACAGTTTTGTAAAAAAAAAGGGGGGGGGGTCGTTTTTCCCAAGATTTGGGTTCCCGGGTTCGAGTCCTGATTCGGGCTAGGTCTCATGTGTTCTATCTGTGAGGCATGTGAATGAATCAACCTGTAAAAAGAGGTTGTGCAAGTGAGGGTGCAGGTGTCATCTTCAAATTAGCTGAAGTCAGACTTCTGTCTTCGGGAACTCAGGAGTCATTATCCTCAGAAACTACTACATCCCTACTTGGACTTGGTTTGAATTGGAGTTCAATCCAAAGGGGATAAGCAACAACAATAGAAATGAAATAGATTATTATTATTTTGCTCTGTAGGAAGTTTAGTTTTTATTTAATATTCAGAAGAGCTGTGATATATCTTTTATTGAATTCAGTTTGCTAATTTATTTATAAAATGCATTAACTGTGACAAATTATGCCTCTTTGATTACAGCAATTTATCCGATATTCATATTTAAAGATGCCAGAATATTCCTTCAGTCTTCTTATGGGGCTTCCAAAATGTTCTGTTATATGCTTAAAAATAGGCACACATCGACCTTTTGCTTTTATTTATTAAAAAAAAAAATAGATTAAGTATTATAATCAGACGCTTTTGTAAATGCACATGTTTTGCTTCAAAAAATAATTCTTTGAAACAAATGCGAATTCTTTGAAATTTGCTTTGTGATATTGCAATAGACACTATAATGAATAATAATTTTAAAAAATTAAAATCTTCTACTTTTTTGCATTTATATTAAACCATGAAAATCCTCATTAAAGAAAAGCGACTTAAACTTTTCAAACCAATTTCATTACAAATGTCTGGCCACCTTCTAAATGTGTATCAAAAAATGCACCAAGAATAATTCTTCCTTCTCACTGTCGGCCTGAACACTGCTATTAGCTATGGAAAACTTATGATCTTTTACTTTCCCAAGCAAGCAATTTGCTTTGATAAGCGGTTGTAATAGTGAGGGAGGCAGGATTTCTTTCTCTTCATTTGGAGATAATGGGCCTCTGGCCTACTACTGGAGCGTTTAGTTTTGCAGAGGTCATTTCCTGTTAAATTCTACGGTACCACCAAATGAATGGAACACCTTCATAGGTGGTAATTCTACGATGCAGAACCGTTGACATCCAAGGTTACTGTAAATTACTAGACGGTTTTCTATTGGGATGGCATGTTTGCTGTACAATTTTGGTTTGCAAGAGGAAGGGAACTTTACTTTCGATTCGATGTTATAACTAGTAATTATCTTAGAGGTGATATTCGCTTTGGAAAACGAAACACAATTGTGAATTTCATTCTTGTATTTGAATTTGGATGCATTAAATGTATTTCTTTACATGGTCTTTCTTGCCTACTGGCTATTATAGTGGGTTTAGTAGCGATTTCAGATCAAGGAAAAGTAACAAATTTAAACAATAATATTTTTAAATGCATTTTGCTGTATCTTTTAAATTTCGGTTCATATTTATTTATTTAGAATAATGTTTATTTTAACTAGAAATGATTATTGTTTGTAGATAATTATATGGCTGACAATATGTTCGAACGCATCGAATAATTTCGAAAACGCAGTTTTAAAAGGTTAAAACATCGCATCATATAAAAAAAGGAATTATGATTATTACATCCATTAAAATAAATTATTAAAATTTCTTCAAAATGTGTAGTTATTTGTTTCCAAATATCTTCTTTTCGGTCTGGAGACTTTACTACAAAATACAGCTGAGAAAACCGGGCTGTTAAATCTTTTACGCCAAATTGTTATTGTTTGCAAATTTGTCTAATCTCCTCTGATGCCAGATAGATTACCGCGCTGTTCTCTAGATTGCGGATATCCGCGTGTTGTTGTTTGTAATATGCTGTCATTACACAAACCGTTTTCCTTTTCTTTTTTTTTTCCACGGATGCTCTCTGAAGCATCTTTATGTTCATGAAGAAATGATTACTATAACAATTGTTTCTTTCTTATTTTTTTCATGGTCTTGCATTTTTTTTTGACAGCATAGTGTTAGCTGATTTTACCTGCGAGTATATATCAAAAAGCCCATTTAGATTTTTTTTTAATGCCTTTTTCTTTACTTTCTTTTTAAAGGGAGATTTATAATAATTTTTAAAAAAACGTGAAAATAAATTCAAATCATTTCAAAATCTATTGTTTCGAATTTCATAACAAATATAATAATCTTTTTTCTGTTTCGAATAATAAATATTAAGTTCAGAGATAAAATTAGTTCTACTACTGACAGGAAGAAGAAAGAAAAAAAACTCTCTGGAAATCAAATTGGTTTGTAAACAATCCAGAGTTAATTCAGTTTATTTCCTCAAATTTATTTGAATACAATTATTTATTCCATGGATGGAAATAAATTTAAATTATCTGGTGACAGACTTTGTTATCATTTTTTTTAATTTTATTATAAAAATTTATGAGCTAATTTTAAGGTTAATGAACGGATAGTAGACACAACAGGGAAAATGTAAAGGTAAATTTTGATAAGATGATTTAAAATTTATTTAATAATTTTGAAAAAGTAACTCCTTATAGATTGGAATACTGATATAATAACTCTAGTATAATAATAGCTTTCAAGTTTTTTTTATTAGTTGGAGAGATGCATTTTAATGATGTCTGTTTTATAAAGAACAATGTATGATGTAAGCGTTCATACGTTACTAAAACATTTATATTTATATAAAACGCTAATGCACACGGCATAGAAATGTCTATTATTTACTATCGAATGGCAATAATCAAACGTAAACAAATCGCCATTCGAATATTTTGGACTGCTCCAGTGAGTATTTTTACTTCTGTATTTAATTCAATACTTTGCTCAACTAATCAATAAAACTGCAAAATATTGTTAGATATGCTAGGTGGAGGACTTCCATTCAGATTAGTGAAAAGAAAATATAAAAGGAATCAAGCTGGTAGAAATAGGAGTTCAACAGAAGTACTATGATGCGAATACATGCTGATAAAAAATCACTATAACTTGTCTTTGGAAATTGATGCTCCCATCTTTCTAAACTATTATACCCCAAAAAAATATATATATATTTGCGTTATCTTAAAATTAAAATATTTTTATGACATTAATTTCAATAGCAATTTTTTTTTAATTTTTAGCAAGTTTTATTTGATAAACAATGTCTAATAATATTTTTTAATGTTATGATGAAATTCAAACTCGTCCATCAAAGCATTCAATCGTATGTTTTTCTAGGGTTAAAATTAATATTAAAAAATATTTTCTTTGAACATTAATTTCAAATAACATTTTAATATAATGCGGTATTTTAAACGGTAAATTTGTAACAAACTTATTAAATTAAATTCATGTTTTTCGGTCTTATCAAATAACAAGTGAAAATTTTAAAAAATGCATTTGAATAATTTCATAATAGTCTGAATGGACAAGCTACTTGCCACAATAACTAGTTTCTTTATAATCGATCATTTGACATATGCGAGCATTAAAGAATAAAAAAAAATTGCCGTTGAAAATTTATTAAAAATTGTGATTTGATCAGTATTTAATACATAATGATAGTTTCCAACACCAAAATATGATATAGTTATTAGATAGTAGATTTATGAAGTTAATTCTTCTTAATGTTTTTCCTGTCATGGCCTTACAATCTTCCAAGAAAATTGCACACACCTGTAGAAAAATAGTAGAAGCTTTTAACGAATTAGTTTGTTATAAATGTGAAGAGTTGCTTTCATTTGGGAAATTCTTACTACAATGTTTTGAAACTATATATACAATTATTTTTGTACGGTTTTGTTTTGAAAGAAAAAAATCAAGCTTTGTAATATACTTTTAATCCCAAAATTATCAGCGACAATATTTTCATTTTTATACTTGGTTTAATTATTCGAAACATTTTTTTTTTTTTTTTTGAATTTCGAAAGTTCACTATATGTCAAAAAAAAGGGGCAATTCTATTATCTTTACGAAAATCAATTGAAATGGTATTCAAAACTAGGCATCTCATAACAGTTACTAACCAGCAAATGTGGTCTTCCCGAATGCTTCCTCGTACACTGTCCAATACAGGTCTTATCCTTCTACCGCCGTATAAACTTGCGAATCTTTATTTAAGGCCCCAATTTACATGGCATTCACGGACTATAATTATGAAATACAGATTTTTGTGGAGAATCCAGCATTTTTATTGAATTTATTGTGCAAATCTGTAATGAGGCGTCTTTCTTCCGACCGACTGAGATCAAAATTCCACAAGAAATTACAATTGTAATCATAAGATTACATACCAGATGTCATTGATTTAAATAGTTGTTTTATTTAAATCAATGTAACAGAATAATTCATATAATCAATGTTAACAAAATAATGCATATAAACATTATTCTGTTTATATTCCTGCGAAAGTACAAATGTTCAATAATTGAAATAAACACATCTTGTTTTAGTACTACACTTTGATTCAGTTATCATATTTTTTTCCCATTCCGACGGGCAGATAAATGTATTTCATGCCAGTGGGGTTCATTCAAAAATTGATAGAAGTCCTCAAATTTGGTGTAAAGATCTCATTATAAATTTCATTCGTTTCAATCAAATATGTTTAGTTACTGTATTCACAATCAAAGAGACAAATAAACACAATGCCTAAAAAGTGTTCTTTTAGATTCAGAGTGATGTGGAATATTTAGATTCACCAAAATATAAAATTCGAATTTTTTAAGAAACATAATATTTTCTCTATGCTTCGTATTCGAGAAAGTAAAAATGACCACAATATGTAATTCCAATGATATCCGATGGAGTGAGTTAGGAAAGTCACAGTTTTTTTAACGCTTTTATAAAAACTTTCTCCATCTTATAAATTTTTTTATTGCGGAATATTTTTGAAATATATTTTTCTTTCATCCAGTAATCATATTTAGATTTTTCATAACCAAAGTCCTTCTACGAAAAATTTCAAAAGTGAGAACGATATACCCTAGTAGTATATGATCATTTCATTGAATTTTTTGATCGACTTTGTGATGAAAATCTGCACCATCCCCATAATGACAGTCGCACCCGCATCATTAGATTCATCTATCAAGGAAACACGTAATATCGAAAAACGTGACCTTTTTCGAGGTCTCTGAGGATCTTCTTCAGTTAGGCATGGCTTCACGAACGCCGATTAACATTTCATAGCTTTTGTTTCACACCATTGACTTTACACGATCGCAAAAAAGCTCCAATATCTGCCGGTTCAATGCCCACACTACATTAGCGGAATGGAGCCCTTGAAATTTACAGGAAACAATTGCTTTTGTTGGAATCAGTTCCTGATCGTAAGCCCAAGTCTATAGTGAAATTATGGTTATTGGGAGGCATTGTTTCGAGTTATTCTAATCTGAATGATTTGGTGAAATGATAATTATCTTTTTTGTATCGTTTATTATAATTTGTGAGGAAATAGTCTTCCTAGTGTACAATTTTAAAGTCTCGTGAGGAAGATAAGGTAGTAGTTTCATTCGAAATCTATCATATATCACATTTCCTATTTCTTCGATTGCATATCGCATGAAAATGCTCGTTTAATCTGAAATATGGCGTTGTTTCATTCTTTATCCAAATGATATGGCAATCATAGACTCAAAGAATTTTTTTGCAATCATAGAATTTTTCATTCGCTTATACTACACGCAAATGATTGAAAATTCTGTATGAAAACATATATAGCAAATGCATTTTCAAAGCTCAGTTTTTTATCCTGAAAGTGATAGATAATGTAGGTGATTTTAAAATAATAATTTTAATAAATATCATGAATAATATGAAATTTCTTTTTTCATTTGGCTTTTTTGCAAGGCCGAAAAACTCTTATAATACTTTACATTCTTTTTTATACTTAGATTGCCTATGGATAAAGCATAAAAAGACATCTTTTCGAAAGTTCTTTGAAATATTAAAGTTTCAAAGCAAAAAAAAAAAAATGATGTTTAAGGATAACATTACATGTGAAATAAATATCCATCATAAATTTATCATTAAAAATATCCAGCAGCATATCGGGAATGAAATGATAATCTAGTACTTACTTCTCCCTTTTTACCATTTAAATTCAAAGTTCTGTAAAAATTTACAATTTTTGTTTTGTGGAAGATATAAAATTGAATTTTTTTAGTTTATTCTGTTTTTATTTTCTTGTATGAGAAATATATACATATATATTTTGAAACATATAAATTGAAAATTTGTTTTTTCAAAGTTCAAAAAAGTTTCAGATGTCTCTTGATTTGAAAGGCACTTTTTTTTAATTATGTCTGACTGTGAGAATGATAGTTAAAAAATGCGTTTAGATAAACAGGGGAAATTTGACTTGTTATCGTGACGTCAAACATATGAAATTCATTCATAAAAAATATGACTTTTTGGCTGTCTGAATGATAGTACCAATGTAATTATAAAACACAAACAGGTGGCAAATAAAACTTCGTGTCAGATTTAGCATCTAAAGTGAAGATTTATATCAATATTTAAGCCAAATTCATCAAGGGTTGACTCTCTGTTAGTCTTACTTTCCCATATGTGCAAACGTTATAATTCAAAAAAGGTAAGCAATTTAGATAAATGAAATTTGATAAACAGATTTAATTTTAAAGAAGTCATTTTCAAATTTTGAATTCAAATCTATCAGAGTCTGCAATCTAATGGTATGTACTTTCGCATGCATATAACTGTGATAACTCAAAACGCAACCATACAGATAAATGCAATTCGATACGCAGTATATGAAATGCAGATCCATATCAAATTTTGAATTGAATCCGTCGAAGAGTAACCACCTGTTGATCTTTACTTTCGCATGCATGTAATCACAATACTTTAACAAAAATTCAACATTTAAATAAATGAAATTTGATTCTGATTTTGTCATTAAAATTGTAGATCTGTATCAAATTTTGATTTCAATCAGTTGACAAGAAAAACGGTTTAAAATGTGTATTTTCATCGCTGTACTAATAATCACAAAACGCTCATGTATGGGACTGTGAAAATGAAATTCTGAGCATTCGTAGCATTGAAACCATATGAAATTCTGACAACAAACCTAAGATCCTCAATTTTTCAGAAGGAAGTAGGCGAATACATTTTTATTAGACAGTATGGAACAAAGTTTTGGCGTGATAATACCCTTTGATTTAATTATGTCATTCAAAAACATATGAATAGAGCAACCGACAAACACTCTACTTGTTCCCAGATTTCATCTCAAATTTAATGCATGTTAACAATTCAGAAGATAAAATAATACACTAAATTTGATTTTTAGCTCCATAAATTTTTAAATGATCGTGTTCTCATACAGACAGATGGACTGACTTTCCATAAATATGTTTCGTTCAAATTTGAAAATACCACTTATCAAATTCCGTTCTTTTAGTTCATATTCCATGTGCTATGGTATTCACAGATATGCAAGCAATTCCGTTTATCTGTTTTAAGACTTCGGTGCAATCTGAAACGTGAAAATTGATCAAAAGTCTAAGTTTGTGAGGGTTACATATTTTCTCTTAGTATAACTTTGTATACTAAAAAGTAATGATCACTAACCATTCTCAAATAAATTCATTTGGATTCATAATTAGATTATTTACGCATATGTATTTAAGATAATGTGTATTAATCTGTTAATTATTTTCTATTATTTATTCTTTATATGATATTCTTAATTAGAGCAGATAAGCAAATTAACAAAGAGTATCTATGTAAAATGCTGTAGATAATAATGATATGCAGAAATTTTTAAAAAAAATATTTTATTAAATTATTAAACTATTTCATTTTCTAATAAAAAGGGCTATTTCCATGGCCAATTCTCATGCGTATAAATCTAAAATCTTTATAAATATTCCAAATTCTACTCTAAAGTATGAAATTAAATTTTTTCATTGATTTCTAAAACATTACACACTTTTTTTCTCGCATATAATGGAATTATTTTAGAAAGATGAGTAAGAAGATGAATAAAGAGATTACTTAAAACAATGAAATACTCTTAACATATTTTATTCACAAAGAAATTTTGATCTTCCATAAGTTTCAATATTAAAAACAAACATTGATCAAATCATAAATTAATCTGATTTTACTAATAAGACTAGACATTTTTGTTTTTAGATTTTGGGAAGTACCATTTTTTAAATCAATTTTCAGAGACGAAATTAGTCATCTTCAACTTTGTAGAAAGTTAAGAAGTTAACTTTTCACATTCCACTTCATTTTCCTCTACATAATATTCACAGAAATGAATATTTGATTTTAAATTAAACGTAAAACTTTCAAAATATACTTACAGATTTTATCCAAATAATGTCTTTCATAGCTAATCAATGCTGCCATTTAAGCTCAAATATTATGAGGCAATTGTGACACTCCAATTTAATTTTAGAATCTATCATACATTTTATAAAAACAGAAGAAAAATAGAAATGGTATATGCCATTGAGAGAAACGAAACTGTTTTAAAATTATTCTGTTGCAAGTCTTCTAAAACTACAGCATTCTTGAATTTAATAAATTTGTTCAGTTAAAAGGTTTAAAATAGCAATCATAATAATATGGAAATGGGAAATCAAGAAGTAATTCCATTCAGCTCTTTGATACATTTTAATTTAGTATTTATTATCAAAATAAGTTGCATTTGCTTCAACTGCTAAAATTAGGAACTAGAAAAGACTTTTCTTGTTGAAACTTTCAATTCGAATTCATTTCCCAAATCCATCCGAGTTCAAGATTCTAAATAGTTTTAATAACACTGTAATAAAAGTATTATACACTTCATATTTTACTTTAGAGCTTAGATATTACATCTGCAATAAAACCAAACATCGCCTTGAATGTTTCCAAATCCCAAGACCACAGCCTTCAAACCTCCTTCAACATATTCCGTTTTCTTTTAATTTCGCATAGAGCTATTGATCCGAATTTTTTCTCAAGGAAATACAAAAGCATTTGAACTCAAAATTTCCATTATTTTCAAACTCTTTCATTTGAGCTACGACCTATAGCCGAATTACATATGGTATTCTGCCTGCCAATATCTTTACTCTAATTGACCCTCAAAGCTTTATTCAAGTAATATTCTACCTCAGGGGCTTTAGCATCACATCAGTAAGAGCATAACACAGTTAGTTCTTCATGAACTTGCTGTAATTTTTGAATCTGCCATCCGGCACAAACCTAAGTATTTTTACAACAGGAAACTGGTGACCGAAACATTGCCTGCAGAATTATTAAATCTCGTAACTCAGAATACATCACAGATAATCAACCAACATATCCCGTTGTCTCTAATCTCATATCGGACTGCTGCCCGAACATTTTCTCACAGAAATGGGATTACAGACTTAGATGCTCTATTGATAATCATCATAAAATGCCTTTTTCACACGTGCTGCCGAAAGGTTACATTTTGTAGCAACCGCTACAATAGCTATTAAGGTTTATGCTCTTTTAATACTTCGTGGATTTTTGCCTGCTGGCGTTCTTTTCGACACAGTGGATGAGCAGCGAACACGTGTCTGGGATGTTCCCACTACAAAATGTAACAGGTGGCTGGAAGGCATTGAGATAGCCTTTAGATCGTAATGGCTTTATTTCGAAAGAAAGATATGTCCACTTGTCTGATTATCGTTATTCAATATGTAACCTTTAACAGTATCTTTGGTGGGAAAGAATTTTCTGACATTTGAATATAGTTCATAGTTTTAAAATCGATCTTTTACATCAGTGGCGGTTTGCTTTTCATGTGTTTACTGACCTGTTTAGATAATTATAGAGTAATTTTTTCCCAGGTACGGGCAAATAAATTTCATAAGTAGAGGTATTCTATCGCCTTGCTTATTAAAATATGTATAAGAAGAATGTGAACTGATGCATTTGTTAAAGTTTTAACTATAGAGTCAGATATTCTTAAATTCTTCTTTAGTACAGTCAGATAAATATTTGGTAGCAGAAAGTATGGTAGACATTCTATGAATGAGCATTCGATTAAATATTTCGATTAATTGATATAAAAAATTGTTGATAAATACTTTTGTATTTTGGAAAAACTCTAAAACAGTTTCACGTCTTATTTGATAAAATTTAAATCATTTGCATAATTCGATATCTACAAGATAATCCATAATTAAATATCGATTATTGAATGATGAATTATTTTCATTACACAATTATTCACCTTTCAAATAGAATCTATAAACCAAAGCTGAAAGGGTTCAATTAGATGAATTCATTTTCACATTTTACTTCGGTCTGTATCTCACATTTAAAAGAATGTCCAAAGCACTGATACAAATAAAGAGTTTTTCACAAATCTCTTAATAATGTACTACTCAAATGTCAAAGAAAGAAAAAGAGAAAGAAAAGTCAATTTTTTTATTTAATGAATGTTTGATTCCTTCCGATTGAACAGCTTCAAAAACGATATATCTATATCTAAGAGCAATTTAGATCTCTAAATTCTACGAAAAATTTTGTCATTTATGTTTCTGTTAAAGGCAAATCATAATCAACTTTATAATTAATTAAAATCAAGTCCAATTACACTTTTTTGGAAGATACATAATCCAAATACTTTTTGCTTAACTTACGTTATTTTTTAAAATTTTAAGTGCAGACATAATTGTACAAAACTACTTATAAAGTGTATTGATATAAATATATTATTTATATAAAAAAATTACTTTAACAAAAGTAATTTTTTAAAATAAATGTTTGCTAAAGTACACATTTTTTTATTTAATTATTTCCTACTTTTTTAATTTTAATTGAATAAACGTATAAATATTCCGAAATCTGAAAATCATTTTTTAATAAAATTCATAACCAATTGGAACATTCGTTTAAATTCATAGATTGGATTATTATGAAAATATTAAACTAGTTTACTGTCATCAACGACATACAAATGTTCAAAACTGTAAAATTCTTGTACATCAAGAAGTAAGTGAAAAATCGAATAGGAGATTTTATAAATGTGAAATAAATCAAATCATATTAAAAAGTGCAAAGGAATTTATGTTGATAAGAAAACTAAACTGATACCTACTATTTAAAAAGTCTCAGCGTAAAGATTTTTAATAACATTTTGCTTAATTTTAAATTTTATATAAAATATGTTTGCCCTTATTCTTTCATTCCAAATCAGATAATCTGCCTACTGAACATAGTTCAAAGCTCATTACACCCAAGTCAAGTAAAGTGATGTTTCCAAATTTTTTTATCACTAAAAAAATTTTACTGATTGCTGTTTCAAAAGCATATGAATTTACAATTTTCGCTGTTAAAATTATTTTTTATAATTGTAAAATTCATTTAATAAAAATTTTTAGCTTTTATAATCGAAAAAGAATTATAAATAGCAGAAAACACATTTCATAGCTCTAGTGTCCTGTAACAATTACTTATCAAAACTGCAATGACTGTTCACATGGCTATCTGATGCCAACGTGACTATTAAATGCTTTATTTATTCATCTTTATTATGACTTTTATTTTCATTTTCTATTCAATTAAAGAGTTTAATAGAAAATATTTATGGCGGATCATCTAAGATACAGGGTGCGCCAGAGAAGCTTACTTATTTGAAATGTCAATAAAAACAAAAGTACTTCAGCTATTGTTTTAATTCTTTTTTATTTGAGAATACAATATCCCAATTTTTTTATACAGTTTTAAAAATGACATCGGTCAAGTGACAACCCCCATTGCGCATAGACTGATTAAGTCGATTTTTTAAGTTCGTGTCCACTCTTTACAGAATATCAGTCGGTATGCTGGCAATGGCTTCGCGAATGTTGTTCTGAAGGTGATCGATTGTCCGTGGTCAATCGACGTATACAAGGGATTTCAAAGTGAGCCTCGTCACTGAAAAAAACGACTACATCTTCAAGCAAGTTGTCAAGCAGCATTTCACATGCATCTTGACGGGCAACAAAACCTCGTTTAGTTAATACTTGCAAAACAGCCAATTTATAGGGATGAAATTAAAGGTCTTGATGGAGAATTCGTCGAAGAGTGGTGTCAGAAATTTTTCAGAGCAGCTGCGTGTTTGCGAGCCGAACTTCGGGGAGAACGCAGAACTGACTGCCTCACTCAAACGACATTTTCCAGAGTTCTGGTGGTCCGTTGATATCCATTTCTGGATTTATCGACACTCCCGAAATGAGTTAACGCACGACAAAGTCGAATTACGGCGAGGAACGGGTCTATAAAAAGGAATTGCAAAGGGAGAAGGGAAAGCACGTTGCGTAGCAACAAGTAAACGACCGTTAGAAAAGAGGGCGAAGACCCGCTGTTCTCTAGACAAGAGCATGATGGCAACTGACAAGAGGGGGAAACAAACTTGGAGACTTACCCCTCCAGTAGCGCTATTATCACTTCTCTACCCACCTAACTCACTGTTTGAGATTTTTTTAAATAAGTAAGTTTCTCTGGCGCACCCAACATAACCTTCAAGAAAAATCCTTATTATATTTTAGCATATATGAAAATAATTTAAATAATTATTTGTACCATTTTTTTTTCAATAATTCCAAATTTTCTGGCTTATGCAAGCTTTCTTTTTCTTATATTATTGATGTTGTGCTTCTGAAAAGTGCCTATAGTTTCTGTCATTTAAATTTACATCATTTCATTTCACAGGCAAAGTAACGTTTGAGAAATTAACCAATCAAGACTATTCTGGCACTGTTTATTACACTGTATGGAACGTATCTCTGTATGAATGCTTAGGCTGGTGCAGAGATGAATCTGAATGTGCTGCCGCAGCCTTCAGTTTTGTTGTCAATCCATTGACACCCAACCAAGAAACCACCTGCCAACTTCAGAACGAAACTCAGGCCAATAGGCCAACAGCCATGTCTCAAAGAAGTGTTAACACATATTTCATGGTGAAGTTGCATTTAAGGACTGGTAAGCATTTAAATTTTGCTTTTAAAATTGATGACTAATACTTTTATATGTTAAGCTAGATACTTTCTTTAACAATAAGAATAAAAGTAAATAGTTATTAATTTGTTGAGAGGTAGATATTTTCAAACTAGAAAATAAGTGAAGTTTCTTAAATTTTCTTTCCGATTAAAATTAAATTTTTTATTGGAAGAATCAAAAATTTCATGCTGAGATTTTCATTATACTTTTAAATCTTACTTTTGAGAAGGTACCATTCAAATGATAATTTGCTTTTATGTTGCATAAACATTAGCTCAAGATTTTAGCACAACTTTATGTTTTCCTATTTCAGAATATCAACTGCAAGCTGTACATATTTTTAGCGGGCTGACGCATTTAATGGAAATACCCAACAGCATAGATACCTTATATCCATAGTGTTGTCTAGCATTCAAAATATTGCATGATATTGTGGGGATATCTCTATTAGCACAAAGTATTGAAAAACACAGTCACAATACCTCATGATACCTTGGCA
>JAPMOQ010019804.1:1043223-1054104 GCA_026543055.1 Argiope trifasciata | reverse complement strand
GGCACCTTTCGAGTGCTTATTACTTATTCAATTATTGAATCAACAAACATTTCTTGATTGTTTCTTTCTCTATTTGCGTATTGCAGACAGCGTCTGCAATCGGCTGTGGTCGTTCGAGCGTGTTCCCAACCAGAGCTTGCGAGGCCTGGAGAATGCCATCATCTTCACTTCCAACAAAGAGGCCTGCCTATCGGCTTGTCTGGCTGAGGTCAGATTTGTATGCAGATCAGTGGAGTTCAATTACGTCACCAAGGAATGTAGGCTCAGCGAATTTGACAGGAGGTCTCCAGGGGTGTATGTCCACATGGTGGAGTCACAAGGAGTGGATTATTTCGAGAACGCCTGTTTGCAACGTAAGTCAGTCTACCTTCTTTGTTTTCATAGGGGTTGCCTGATGCAGAAAAGCGACTAAGAATTTAAGATAGAGACATGAGTCAAATAATATTTAAAATCATGTATATAAAATATCATATTTGTCTTTTATTTTAAATCAACGTTATTAAGTCTTTAAAAACATTATAAAACACAAAAATGTGATCAAATACAATACGCGGAATTTGAAGAAAAAGGGAATGGGGATATGAATATAAGTACTGGTATCAGACGCGTCTTTTAATATTTTTTCCTGTAAAAAGATATGATACGGAAAATTGATTTTCTTTATTCAATATAATAAATTATATGCGAAATGTCTTGAAAAGAAATAATTAGAATAAAAGCCATTTTCTTATAGCTATATGCTTTTATTTTAATTTTATTGTCATTAAGTTATTAAATTCGAAATAATTCAAATTTACAACTATCTGCATTTGTACAATATCATTTTAGACTTATTCTCTAAAATTCTATACTAATTTAAAACAAAAACAAAAACATGGGTAACTGATCACATTATTCAAACTGTGTAGAGGGCCGAGTCTTACAATTTCATTATGAGGTAAATGGAAATAATAGATGAATTTCAGGAAAAGTTATTTAATTATTTTCTAAGCTCCATATTCCGCAAGATTAAACAAACAGAAACATAAAAAATACACAACACTCACTAGAATACAATCCAATAATAACCTTCAAGAAAGATCATATATATAGATCATAGGAAAACCTCTGTTGAGTCTAAAGGGAAGGTAGTAGAGTCATGCATCAATCACAACTAATATTTTATCAATGCAAATTTTCTTTTCTTTTTTTAATCCAGCATTTTCTTATATGCTGATATTATATCGAAATATATCAATAGAATTATATGTAGTTATTTTCCTACAAATTCTAAAACTAATTCAAACATATGTTGAGCATGAATGCTTATATTTAGGTAAAATAGTTAATGCGAATTCGAATTAATTCTTTGATATTCTTCAACACTGATTGCTATAAAATTATTCCTTAAAAAGAAACACATTATAACTGTCCCAATGATTAATTATTTTTTATTGCCTTTTAGCGGATAAGGTATGCCGAGGACCAAAGAATTATGGATATGCACCAGTAAACTTACCTCAAACATCACTCACGTATTACATTGACCTGAACTACTATCTGGATAAACAAATTCTGGTATAATTTTTATTACCATTTTTATTACTATAGTGCATGATACATGATCAATAATAAATTTTAAAATATATATAGTTTTTAGTTTTCTTAAATTGGCCTTTTAATTTCAAACGGAACTTCATTCAAAATCTTGAAGAGTTCCAGTTTAGCTGGACTTAGAAAAAGAATCGATAAAGAACGAATCGTTTTCAAGTTGTGAGTCATAATTTTTGCATCGTATTTTTAAGGTTGCTCAGGAAATGATAAACAAATGTAGAAATAAGATTGAATCTCAGAAGACAAACAAAATGCCCCCCCCCCTCAAAAAAATTACCTGCAGAACGCATTTTAAAATAGTGGATAACTCTAACACAGGGAAAGGATTTTTTTTTTAAATAGAACTATTGCTTAAGCTAGGAAATTCAATTTCAAATAATAATTTAAATATAAATTGTATATATATATATATAATACGATATTGCATTTGATAGTTCTCTGAATTTTCTGAATAGTACAATGTGTTTAAATAATAAATTCACATTTCATAGTTCTCTGAATTTTCTGAAGAAGATATTTTCAGAATGTTGAAAAAATAAATATTTCAGAATGAATATTTGATAAACTTTTACCTCATCATTTAATATAAATTTATAAACCTTAATTTGGAGACAGCAATTTTATTTAAAAACAAAGAGATTCTAGAAATATTAAACAATAAATAGCTCAGAAATTAATTTATTTTTCTTTCTACAACCTCTTAGTTTCGTATTACATATTTTTTTTGAAAGTGTAAATGTTAAGATGCTGCAGTAAGCATAAAGTGTATTGAAATTCATTTTTATATCGGAATATTTGCATCCCGCCCTTCCAACAGGTTAACACCCGCCAAGAATGCCTTCAACAGTGCTCCCTGGAGCGAGAATTCGTCTGCCGTTCAGTACTGTTTCGTGCGGAACCAAGAACGAAGAAAGCCATCTGCAAACTCTTCCATCTCGACCACATCATGTTTCCTGACGGTGCAGAAACTTTTGCAACGCCCAACCCTTTCCCTCTTTTAGACACCGGAGATAGCACAGGAGTGTACCTGGAAGCTATCTGCGCAAGTAAGATTAATTTTTCCTGGTGATATACTTTAGGTGAGGCAGCACCTATTTGTCCAACATGTCGCTCTGATTAAGATGTGAAACACAGTTTGGTCAAATGTTCATCATTTAATTATCATCGCCAGAAATCATTTCATTCATCTTCTGTAAACATGATCGACTTGGTGGGTGAGAAACACCACCCAGATATTTTTAACTTTTAAAGGCTGTTGGTTTTTTTATGCCCATTTAATACTTTTAAACCTCATTCATTATTTTATGCATTGTATATGCACTTCCTGTTTCCAAATTATTATATATATTTTATTTGCTAAATATTACATTTTATAAACTCATTATCATTCACATATTCTCAATGTTTTAGTATTTGACATTGTTATACTTTTGCTAATCTGGTTTAATATGACGAGATGTCAAACCATATGCTTGGCGCAATATGACCAAGGATGGCTATTGCGCCAAAAAACCAAACACAAACAAACAATCCAAGAGATACACTTTCCGATTTTATTCATCAGTTATTAAGTTTTAAAAGCAGCTACAGATAACATATTCCTTAAAAAAATATAGAATGACTGAAATGTGGGAAAAGGCAGTGATCAGAACTATCATACAGGGATAAATATCATTGAACCAACAGAAAAAGACAGATAAATGTGATCATCGCATAGTCGAACTCTCTTCTGCCAATTTAGGCGCGAAACCATCATGTGATCAATGACATAACATGGCACCATACAGAACATGAGTACAGTTAGTAGATCCTACTTAAATAAAATATTCCAGCTCAAAGCACTGTCAAGAAAAAAGAAGTAATGGTAAAGAAGTAGTCTTAGGATACATTGTGTAAAATTGGCCATTTTTGTGACAGAACGTTTTGTTTGTTTTCATGAAACTAGTATACATGCTCCTTTTTTATGCGATATAAAATAGGAGGGAATAAATTCGCTTAAATGCAGACTTTCTTAAATGGCTGCTGTGCAATGAAGAAATGTTGCTTTTTGATTAAAGAAATCGAAATAATTAAGTTGGAAACTATTAAATTTGTCATAAACATAGATCCAACTTGTAAAAAAATTTGATCAGCATAACACTTTACCTAAATGCGATTTCTTTAAAGTTAAAAAAAAGGCATAAATCTATTTTTAAAAATGTTAGAAACGAAACTGTATATGAAATCTCAGGTTCTTCACCCTACTTACAATCTGTTCATGAAGGATTCTGTATACAATAATTTATATTTTTCAGACTTATTTTGATCATTTACACAAAAAAAGGAATTTTTAAAGATAAATTTTATATCTAACGAATAAGCAATCAACGAAATAAAAGAATAGCACATACTACTATTCTTAGATTGTGAAAGATGGAAACATAAAAAAACTAATAAAAATAGAATACAAAAAAATCAGTAAGAATTCTGAGCAGGGAGAAATTTAAAAAAAAAATCATATTAATAAAAATTTGCTTCAAAAAAACAAGACACTACATGCTAAATAAAAATTAAATTTTCAGAGATAATTTAATGAAATTTGTATTAATTTGATAAAAATAAAACAAAAGCTATTTCTTCGAGAAATAGAAAACATCTTCGTCAGCAAATCGTAGATATCGAAATAAGTCTTAAAAAACAATTTAAAGAATGATTTTTTGTGTGCTAAATATACATTTTGATGTTTAAAATTTTTTCTCAAATGCCATTAATTGCTTTTCCAAAAAATTTCTTCTTGGATTCTTTTCTTTTAAAAAAGGTAGATTTTAAAATTGAACAAGATCTAATAATGCAGCACGCTAGCAACAAAACACAACTTACATCTATAGAATTAATAGTCAATTTAAATGGGGTTTTTTTAAAATCACATAAAGTATTTGGTACAAAAAATTTAAAGAATTTTTTAAATACTTGATTTATGAATTTTAAATCTTATTTTATCCGTTGAAAAATTAATCTTATTTTGTAGATGACACTTCAAAGCGCAATAAGCCTTCCAAGGGTAACATAAATTTAAGCCTGAATCAACAGCAACAACAGCAGCAGCAGCAACAACAACAACAGCAACAATCCCCTCAGTCTCAATCTCCAACAACAGTACCTTTCTTTCCCAACACACAAGATCCTTCCTGTGATGTGTACGGAGTCTGCTATGATGGTAATGTATACATATATAATATCTTTGAATGTACTAGAATTTATGTATAAGATTATAATATTTCACAACCTTGACAATCTTTGAAGAAATGGGGACAAAAAAAAAACGATAAACTTCTTGAAATTTCTTGAAATTTTAACCATAATTTCGAATTGACTTTTTTATTTGTAGAAACTTTGATTTTTAGAATTCTAAAAAAAAGCATCCCATTATCTAACATATAAAAATGAATTTTTGTTTGTTCGTATTTTATTGTCCTACCATCGTTCATCCGATTGCAATAAAACTTTGTCTATTGCTTTGAGCATAGAAAATCTACGTTTTTCATATGGCCATTTATATATTGGATGCTCGCGAGTCGGACAGCCAAAAAATTTATGGCATTTTGCTGAAGACGAAAAAATAATAAATAAAAAATACTCTGTACCTTAAAGTTTACTTAAATAAAAAGTCAAAAATATAATAAATACTATTTATACTTCTCCTTTATATGTCGTTCAGTTTCATTGAATGTATTCATTGTCGACAAGAAAATAAATATCATTCTTTTTATAATTTCTGATTAAACAAGATTCATATTTCAAACGATATTTTCAAAATTATTTCTTCTGCGACAACAGTGGTTGAAAATGAATTAATGTTTCATAATTTATATAAAATTTAATGCTCCGAAGATGCATTTTTAAAGAATTACATTTTATATCTATTTTTACTTAGAATAACGATGTTTCAGTAAAAATTCAACCTGAAATCGTTACTTCTAATTATCAACAAAATTTAATGAATGTATTATAATAAAAATCAGACTTTCACCATCATTTTAAATTCGGTTGCATTGAAAAAATAATAAAAATACTTGTGTCTTAAAAACATACACACAGTGCAGGAAAAAACTTTTCTAAATTAATGAAATAAAGTTATTGCTTAGTAACAATATATATCTTACTTCTGTTTTTTAATAAAATGGTTACCCATCAATTGTTATATGCCATGCGTAATTTTTAAAAAACCATTATCAAAGTGCTCTTTAAGCGCATTAGTTTTTAGGGTGAATATTTCTTTCAGTTTCCATCCAATGCACTGATTCGAAAATCATCGTTTACGTGAAGACCAATCGCCACTTCCACGGTCGCATCTATGCCTTGGGAAGGAGTGAAACTTGCCATGCCAACGTTCTTAACAGCAACCAGTTCAGGCTGGATCTGTCATTGAGTGGCCAGGATTGCAACACACAGTCCATGGTTAGTTTTATTATTATTAGCATAAAAATCGTACTGAAGTAAACCAAATGAATCAATTAATTATTGAAAATAATGTTATTCATTTCTATAGTATTCTTAGAGTTATAGTTTGAAGGATTTTTTTTAATATATAAAGAAGGTTTTTTGAAGAATTATATAGCATAATATTTCAGAACTTTGAATGCTAAGCACTTTAAAAATTATTTTATATTTATCGAAAAGTTTTGTAACAATTTTAAAAAAAATAGCATATTGGAATATAACGCGTGCTGAATTCGTTTAAAAGAATTATTAGTTCAAAACTTTTCAGTGTTTCTTATTTGTAGAAGCTACTATTCAATCAACGGTGGCGATATTTTCTGGATACATTATAAAAAATTTATTTGCTTTAAAATGTAAAAAAAAGGTTTTTAAAAACTACTCTGCTCATTTAAAATTATTTAGAGTTAAAATAATTAAAAGAAATCTCGAAATGCATCATAATATAGTACTTTACAGACGATCTGTAATAAATATATATAAATCCAACAATTCGTTTTTTTTATGTGGAATGTCATAGAAAAAAATTATATTTACAGATAAAAATATTTCACGTTTTAATAAGCATACCATTTAAAGTAAAGACAGTAAAAATTAAAATATTCTTATAATAAATTGTTAAACCATAAAAAAAATACTTTAAATTGTATACTAATTTGTGTAAATGTGTGTACTTTTTAAATACATCTAACTTAATTGAATATGTTTTACAGGTTTGGATATAACGATAACGGCTTCTAGTAAATTTTTTTAAAAAGATATCATTCACAGAAAAAAAATCATTAATTTATACCAGCAGTGTTACTTTAAATAAATCAAACAAAAAAAATTGGTGCAATGTTTTTGCTACGAATGATAATCAGACCCATGGAAAAAATATACAACCGTTGTCATCTGTCTTTTTTCTCTTCAGGGTGGAGTGTACACCAACACTGTGGTCCTTCAACATCACAATGTAGTGATGACTCGTACCGATAAAGTGTACAATGTTCGATGTACGTACGAAGTAACGTCGAGGAATATCTCTTTCGGAATGATGCCTATTAGGTGAGAAGTAATGAAATGTTGATAAAATATGAATATTACATTTTTGGTATGTAACAACATCAGTTATAACAAATTATCTGCTTAATAATCTTCTAATTTTCATCTATTTCTAACAAAGTAAAACTGATAACACCTCAGATTTATAATTACATAGTTTTTTAGAGCTATTTAAAATAATTAATTATTTTATTAATTCCGCACATAAAAATAAATAATATTCATTAAAACAATTTTAATTACGATAAAATTTTATTTAAAAAATATTTTTTGTTCAAGTTATATTGCTTGTAAAGCATTAAATAAAAGTTTTAGAAAAGAAATCGAAATTTAAATGCACTGATATTGAAAACAAATATCAATCGATTTAATATATCAATAAAAACGCCACAAAATAGCACTATGACAAAATAAAAATAATGCATTAGTTAAAAAAATGCTAAAATGCAAAAAAGGAATGCTTAACTCTTTTTATTTCATGGAATATAAAATAGATTTCACTTTATTTAGCTCCTATGGAAACGAATTTAAATATAAAAAATAGAAATACTATCACAATCCCCATTTTTTAGAAACCCCGTATTGCAAATGCTTATTCCTGTAAATGACATGTACTTATTTGCAAATAAATTCAACAGTAAACACATGTTTTATACATCATAGAAAAACAATAACAACAAATTCTTAAGGCGGCATGGTTCTCTCGGCCTCTTTTACGTATATGTGCTACACTTCTCTCGATATTATTGCTTTTTATAACAAAAATAGTGTCAAATGAAATCGCACCACTTATATTTTTAGGAATATTACAATTAAATTTAAATTGTACTTATAATACTGTGAAAAAGAAAATAATTTTGATCGATTTGCTGTCAGAATGCAAGGAGCATTATCATTTTGATCATGCTTCATCCTTTAAGTTATTGTACCGTCATAATAAAATCTAAGGCAATGCATTTTTATAGACAATTACGACAATAAAAACCATTCTTTCCAATATGGTATAAATATTTATCAACGATTAAGATATCATGCTGTGACAAATTTTTAATAGTTTTTTTCTCTATACGAATCGATTCACATTCGACCAAAACAAATGCATGAATGCCTTAAAGTCCCTTCATGATTCTTGCCAGGGATCCGGATACCATGCAAGTCACCGCGTCCCCCGAAGCACCCCTGCCAAAGATCGTCATCCTCGGCATCGAAGGAAGGGAAGCCAACACCGTCAGGATTGGAGACAAACTCACTTTCAGAATAGAAATTCCAGAAGGAAGTAAGATAAAATGTTTATTCATTATTTTTTGGTCACAAAATCGCAGGGTGGTGGGGAATTTTCGTATGAAGTAGACATATTTGATACTGGAATACTAGTAGTACTTACAGTTTACGACTAGTATTTCTACTACAGATGTAAACTTGATCATCTTGATGCATAACCGAAGTCACTAAAATTAAAAGCGAAGCAAATCTTTATCATTCTTACCAAGAATCTCATTTATGGGCATGCAATTATTTACTGTGTAAATGATGTTAAACAAAGCTATTATTCCTAGGAGTTTAACTTATTTGTTCCTGACTGCGTGTAATAAACCGAAGCCATCTCATATAAATTGCATAAAAGTTATGATATTGGGTTTATTTTTGCAGTACCACTGCTTCTGCAACTATTGTATTTTGCCGAGTAAAACTTTCTAACAAAGAACCATCTGTCATATATGATTTTTTCGGGTACTAAGAAATGCACTCAGCACAAATTTGAGATTTGATAATTCTAAACAAAATGCATTTTTTTTCTTAGATTCATCATCATTCCGATAATATTGTGATTATTATTTAACGCGTAAATAAAAAAAAAACCCTTGTAAAAAATGTGGAAGGGGGAGGGGAAATCAAAAATAATTTTTAAATAAATCGTGACTAAATATTAAAATCGTTACATAATTTATTTCGAAAGTCTTGATAAATAAGATAAATTTTGAAATGCATAGATAAAAATGCTTTATGCTGATAGAAAATGCGGCATTTCCGATTTATAATGAATCCTTGAATCATGGACTTGGCTGGATATGCCAGACCAAGTGGTGAAAAAATTATCACGTAGAGAAAGATAAGATGAAAAATAATAAACTAAAAATTAAAAGTAAAGGTTATTTATCAGTTTCAAGAAAAGTCATCAATAGAAATCTACTTTAATGTGTCTCAAGTTAGTCGCCAATGTGATAACCCAAACAAGCTACAAAATAGTTTTGTCAATCGTATTGTTTGTTTCTATATTAATTTTTTTATCTTATTGAATTGTACACTTGCTATTTTGTCAGCTTGGCATTATTGGCCCTATTTTGGAATTTGGGGATAACGGCCTCTGTTGCCAAAAATCTCATTCTCAACCCATTCCAAGCAATTAATCTACTTGCATTTCTCATAGCTTAAAGCTATAGCTCAAACTATAATTTCTATTCAAAATTAAGGCATATGTAAAAGGGCATTATGACATGTTATTTGTGTCATAAATAAAATTAATTAACAAAAGGATTTACCGAAGATAGGAAACTACAAAAAACTTATATACAATTTTAAAAAAATTTAAAAGAATCTATACAAATGTGATTATAAACATTAAATGTAATATTTCCAATAGTATTGTAATATCATAGAACGGGAGATATGGCAATTAATGCATTTGATTTTTTACAGCACCTTACGGAATCTTCGCTCGAAGTTGTGTCGCCATGGCCAAAGATGCAAGAAGCGTTTTCGAAGTTATTGACGACAGAGGGTAACCATTACTTGTTCAAAAATTATTCTTTAAAATATGAATTATTTTACATATATAAACTTTAAAATAACGAGTAATGAAATTATTTCAATATTAATAGCTTTCTACACTTTCGAAAAAATTCATTTAGTAAGGATTGTGCCATCATAGTTTCCATTTACTAAAAGCATATTAAAAATTTCTTTAGTTTAATAATAAATAATTGTATTAAGCTGTTTGAACCATAAATGGTATTAAAAATTAACTCATTTATTCAGAATAAAGAAATATATGTATTTAAATATTACAAATTATTTTTTAAAACATTTTGAACTCAAATAAGAAAACAACTTTAATTGAAAAGAATGACTTAGATAATAATTTTCCACAAAATTCAAGAAGCATGGAATAGCAAATATATTAGTGATTAAATAATAAGCTTTATTTTTTTATGATTAATAATAAAATTTTAAATAATTGCTTATTTTGATACGACTTGAAATAATCGGAACAATAAGACATTCAAAAATGCTCTATGTAGAATTGAAATATTTTTCATACCAGAGGTGATGAAGTAGAAAATATTATCAATTCAAAGAAACATTTAACATTTTTACATTAGTTCAAATATTTCATAATTTAAGCAAATGTTTCAAAAATACTTCATACACTTTTTCTGCATTTCGGGAACAAATATATTAAATAATTAATAAACTTTTTACTTATGTGTATACAGGCTTTAAAAGAGATTTATCTGTAGTTTCTTAAAGCTAACGCCATATATTTCTATAACTAACTTTATTTCCTTATAAGCTGCATTCACACATTTCATTCCAGCTGCCCAGTCGATGCCAATATCTTCCCTCGTTTCCGTGAAATCGGCAGCTCGCTGGAGAGCAGCTACGAAGCTTTCCGTTTCACAGAATCCTACGGTGTGATATTCCAGTGCAACGTCAAGTACTGCATAGGAAAATGTGAACCTGTAAGTCATAATGGGAAAAAAAAAAAAA
>JAPMOQ010019804.1:1032329-1043213 GCA_026543055.1 Argiope trifasciata | reverse complement strand
GGGGGGGGGTCCTCATAAGAAGACAAGGTAATGGATGATAAAATAAAAAAAATAATAATAAAAGTAGAAAGAATGACAAATTTTTTTCATAAACGATTTTTTTATTATTCAGTAGTTATTATGGGTAAGGGTATTCAAATCATAGAGCTGGGATACCAATATATCAGCTCTAGGATTCAAATAGAATGAATATCAGATGCCTGAATATCAGTAATAGATTTGTATCGTTACAAATATATATTAAACAATTTCTAACATTCTTCATTCTATAGTGACAGCATTAAAAATCAGTAATTCAATTAAAACTCTAATAATTTTTGCATTCCATTTTCAAGCAAATGAATGTCATATTCATTTGTTCTTGTAATTTTAGCAAAAACAGACGTCTATAAAATAAAAATTGTTTAATTTTATAATTTAATTCCTTTAAAAAAAACAGTTGCTAGAATTTTTTTTTTTTTTTTTTTAGAATGTTGAAGCAATTAAAAAACACCTTACAAGTGATTGCACTAAAAATGAGAAAATAAGAAATTTAAAGCATCACGAATTACTATGAACAATTTAAATTTGAATTCTTTTCTCACTTTTGTGTTTATTTAATAGTACCGAATTGGTGGTGAATAAAAAACAATGAATATTCAAAATTTAGAAAAAATGCTGTAGAATTAAAAATTGAGACAGCAATTTCCGTTAAAGAAACTGATTATTATTATTATTTATATAACAGATTATTTTTATTATTAAAAAATCATTTGAAAGAGGTAAAAGAAATATATACATTATCGGTGCAAAATAAATGAATATTAGTAAAATGATATTATTATAACTCGCATGTTTTCAAAAAATCCGCATATGTGTAAAATGTTAGTTGACAATTTTTTATCCAGTTGAAAATTATTCATAAATTGTGAAAAAACATTTATTATTGTCTTTTCATTTATTAAAACATTTATCAGTCTTTTTTTTTTTTTTTTACCTTAAGATTATATCCAAATTAAAGCAAAGATATACAAAAAATTATTTTGAAGAACAGTTTGAATATATTAGGCTCGGAAAGAAAAATTTCATAAAACACAAAACGTAAAGATTTCAATCAGAAAAAGGAAAAGAATCCGCTGCTTTTTAAAATAAAATAATAAAAAAAGAGAGAGAGGCATTTTTTAATGATGAAAAAGTACATGAGCAGTTGATAATAATTAAATGTACAGGAAATGATCTGGATGCGCACAACTCAGTGCGTTTTAATTATATTAGGAAATAATTTAGACGGGGGGAAAAAAACTGCTCAGATTTGCAACCGAGTTGAGTTAGTGAGTCTTTTCTTAACTAATGGAAAATGACCGAAAGAGTGTCCGTTATGGCAAGAGACCGTTTTGGGAAACTAACGATACGATAATTATCATATAAAGTATTTGCGGATCTGAGACAATTTAGAAAAAAAAAAATGGCAGAAATATATTTCAGATAGTCCAAAATAGGTTAAAATTTAATACTGTTAAGCAAAATCTAACTTCTGACAAAGAATAAGGTATTTACAATTCGCATTAACTGCACCCTATTGCTTTCACTTTAAAAAATGTGAAAAGTTTTATTTCGAAGCTCGTAGCATTAATATTGCCCTATCTTATAACTGTATAAATGCAGCATAACTGTTACCGCATTTCACATCTATCTTTTAACGTCACGATTTAGAATATTGAATTTTGTCATCCGTGAACAAATCAAGCAACGGTATTATAAAATCGAACATAAAAGAAAGTTACCGAACACCTGTAAACAAAGCCGATTGCGCAGCAATACGGAAGATTGAGGATCTGAAAGTTTAGATGAAAATCAGATTAGGTTTCCCCAGACGGAATAAACTACGCATAACAGCCTGTGAAAACGACCTTAACAATGGCAGAGAACGTGGAACATCAACAAAGAGATAAAAGCGCGAAGTCGAGAATCGTTTGAATTATGCACATTCGTAATCCATGAAAAGAACAGAAGTGATGCAGAAAATTATACCTTCTGAAGACAGAACTGCATGTTCCGAAAGGGTGGAAACCGGTAGTTCGGCAGAGGAATGTTATGACGCCCTCAAATGAAAGCACATTGCTAAGATTCAGAAAATAATTCGAAACACAAGTATTCTAAGTTTTCGAATTATTTTTTACAACTTTGTAATCGACAACAACATAATTTTACTGCAAGTAAAATTTATTTAAGTAGTTTTGAAACAATAAAATTACAGATTATATCAAGTACAGAAGCTAATTTTAGAATAGAAATTTACATATAACTGAAGAGTTGAAATTAGTCCATAAAACATTTGACATGTTTGAAATCATGTTTTTGTCTTGGAAGTTTATAAATTTAAATTTTTTCAAAAAAATTGAACTTTCATAAAGCTATATTTTATGAGTAGGTAACAAATAATTTCAAAACATCAGAAAATATTGAAATTTATAAGGAAAGGAATAATAGTAATAACAATAAATGGGAAAAGTAAAATACTAGTGCATCTACACACTATCTGTATACCAAATATATTAATACTCAAGAAATTACTTTATTTTTAAAAAAATTAATACTTTGACGTTTAAAAAAAAATGAAAAAAGTGTAACTTAGATAATAATAGGGAAAAAAATATATAAAATTTCCACATCAGGAATGTTTTACGTGACTAAAATTTTTGCAATTATAATATAGACAATATGTATCATTAAACTTCTACTGAATAGAAAACAGATCAATTTCCCAATCTAACATTATGAATATTTTACATCTGTATTTAAAACTATGAAAGCAATAAAGGAAAAGAGTGTCAAAGATCTCACCTTGTATAATAAATTTTTATGAGCAATGGAAAACTTCTTTTTTCAAGGAGGGGGGGGACTAATACAAGAATACTATAAAAACTCTAATATAAAGTCTACTATAAGAATTTTTACAAAAACAAAAATCAATCTTAATTCAAAACAAAATATAACCCTTTTTTTATGGATATTCAGTTGCATATTCCTGCAAAGTAAAAAAATGCATATTGTTATTCTTTGAGAGAAACCCAAGAGCATTCTCCCCATAAGAAAAAAATATTTAAAAGTGAATTAAGAGTGACAAAAATATTAGTCTGAACTATTCATTATATCTTCTTTAATTATTTGTATTATATTTAGATAAAATAGCTTTTTTTTTTTTTTTTTTTTTTTTTACTCGGAGTAATGAGATCAATTTACTCAGATTAGATAAATTATTTACAAATGAGAATTTTTTTGTCAGTGGAATTCTAAATATTCTTTTTAATTTAAAGAAGTTGATTAGAAATAAATATGTCATACAATTAGTGAAATTCCTTGATTGAATACAGAATATTTTTTATACCTTCCACATCAAAAAAATATTTTATAACATTTGATGTTCAATACATTCAAAAGTTTTAATGTTAAAAGTAATTAAAAAGATTCTTGTGCCATCAGTATAGGGTACAAACTTTAAAATCAAGGTGTGTGTTTTTCTGAGGAATAATTACAAAATTTTATATTAATTTTGTAATTATTCTTCTAAAATGAACTATGATATATAAGAGATTGATTGCATACAAGATGTATCTACACAAAATCTTAATAAGTTGTCATAGAAATATACTGGAACTATTTTTGACTATAGAAGAATAATTTTCAAAGTTTATTTCTAAATCAGTCGCTACAGGCAGCAATGTATTAGTAAGCCTTTTACTGGCAAAACCAACTTTTCCCCATTTTTCATGTTCAGTTCTGAACCACTAGATTAGTATGCATAATTTCACAAAATTCTAAAAATAAGAAATTCATAGGTTTCATGAAATTCTCCTGATATTTTTAAATTTACAGGTACCAGATAAAATACAACAATATTGTCTTATGCACTTTAGAAGATAATTTTTCAGGACTTCAAATCAAAAGAATGAAAAAAAATGAATGCCTACATCAAAAGTTAAAACAATCTATTAAAGTATTCACATGTTAAGTAAGCTTTTGCTCAAGTTAAGACTATCTGGTCTACATTTTTCTCTTCTACAAAGATGTTGGTATGACATGAATATAAATCTCATTTAAAAAACAGCATACATAATTAGACATAAACAAGAAATAGGGTTTAATTGTAAAATAGATTATAATAGAAAGTTTCTTAAAAAAGATATTGAAATATTACATCAAATATAGCATAATGATAAAATATTTAAATGCCTAAATAATTTTTTAATTGAATATATTAATACAATTAGAAATATTGTATTATATTTTTAAAAATTAAAGAAGCATTCTTCCCACTGAGAAAAAAATTATTATTAAATTTTTTAAGCTATTGATGAATGCACGTAAAACATTTAAATAAACAGCTTATAATTTATAAGAAACAAATATGATTTATAATCAAATTATGTCATAAACTTAAAATTATATAAATAAATTTATTTTGCAATTCAGCCTTACTAAAATTAAAATAAAAACATCTAATACTTTTTTACAGTAAAAAGAAGAAATATTTTAAATTTCTGAAAAAAAAAAGAAAGAAAAAAGAAAAGGGTTTATGTAATTGAGAATTATTTTCAAAAGCATATAAACAAAAAAATTACATAAATATTACAAAAAAGTATTAATTTTTAACAGCTTGTCAACTGTAAATATTTGTTAAAATTGTTTTTTTAAAAACATTCTCACGGATATTCAACATTCATAGTCTACAGCAATTCAGCAGAAGCAGTTGATTATATAGTAAAATCAAACATATGGTTAAAATGCTTATAAGGTATTATACAACATATGAACCAAAATTAAAACCAGTATTTATGAAGTAAAAATATTTCACTCTTCAAATAATCATACATAAGACTTGAATTCTAATTTTTATGATGGAAAGCATGGGATAAAAACAATAAAAAAAAAGAAGACTGGTAAAATTATTTAAAAAGTAGCAATGTGAAGAAAAAAATTAATTATTCAATACTAAATATCAATTTCAATACAAATAATGCAACTTTCATGCAAAAATAACTCTTGATGGTCTAACGTTTAAATATTAATCAAAAAGCAAATACATTTTTACAAAACTCGACTATTTAATTCATCTTGTTTATTCAAATGTTAAATATTCCATGATAATTAGAATATAATGATTAGCACAAGATAAATTTTCAAAAAACCTATATGTATAATATTATAAAAATATTTCAATACCATATTTTGCTGTAATTATCATTTCATTTTTAAACAAAAAAAAGATAAAATATATTATTTCAATAAAAATATTCAATAAGAATAGTTTCATGACTTTTTACTTCCACAAAAGAAAAAAAATGTTTGCATTTTACAAACTTTGTATTCTTTGTATACATGGAATTTAATTCTACGAAAATATTTTTTGGGGAAAAAATAAACAAGCAATCAATTCCGAAATTTAATTAAATAAACATATAATAACAATAATTATATTTCATACATACTAACGAAGGAAAAGACACAAAACCAGTAAATATGACATTTTTGTTAAACAAAGAAGCTATTAACCGATTGGTTTGGATATGCGGCCGGTTTTGGCATTTTTCTAAATGTTCTAACTCAGGAATCATAAATAATACATAATTTTATCATTAATTCGAATAAAGGCAACCAGATTGAATTCAAGTCAAAAGATAAACTTACCACACATTTTCATGAGATCTTATACTTAACCCCTATGTCAGTAATCAATAATGTCCAAAATATCTGGTAAGACACTGAATACGAAACCAGGAAACAGGTTTCAAACTTATTGTAGTGTAGCACCTTCAACTAATTTTAATATAGCAAATTACACTGGAGTTTTCAGAAATTTTAATTTTCTGAAATATACAAAGAACACAACAATCGCACCTTACATCAGTATGAAAATTTTAATCAACTAACGTCCATGACCCGAAACTATTTCTGCTAAACAACAACATAGCTTAAGTGTTGCCATTCACAATTTAATAGAACACGGTAAGCGTCATGTCTTAAGCCTGCACAAAATATCGCACTTGAGCAGAAGAAAGCCAATTTGGAAATTTGAGGTTCCACTATTAGTTCATGTGGGCCATAGCTCAAAAGAAAGGATTGCTCAGGCACATATCTTAATTAAAATATATGAATTTCAAGATCTCAGAATCAATTTGAAATGAATTTTTACAAAACGATTTAATTCTGAAACATTCGCTCATAAAAAAAAAATCTTTTTTTAAATGGTTTCAACAATCAACACCTGAACATTACTAATGTTATTCAATATATAAGAATGTATATTAGAAGTTTAATGAGACTTGTGAGGGTTTTTATGTAATATTGCAAGATCCCTATTTCGGTGATGATAGTACATAAAATAAATTTCTGTATCAGTTTTAAGAAGGGAAAAAGAAATAAATAAAAAGGAAAAGTACCATCAAAGTTTAGATAAATTATTTGAAAGGATTGCAAGACACCTACACGTAAATAAATAATATACAGAGATTAAATAATTAAACAATGTCTAATGTATTCAGCATCTTGCTATGAAATTAGAGCTATTTTTTAAACTTATCGCCAAAGATTACTTTAAAATGCAAATATCCTATTATAATACAACCGACGCTAGTAGCAATAAGCTTATTGAAATAATCACTAATAATAATAAAGGAGAAAGTGCGTGTGCGTTTTCGTTCTACAAAGCAGGATGTTTAGTTGCTATATGATCTACAGTTAGTTTGGTGCATATATAACTTCGGTGGTAAAAATGTATTACTCGAAAAAATGCTCTGAATATCCATTAACAATTTGAATAGTTTACCGTTTCTCTTTCATAAATTATGAAAATATTACAAAATAAATATAAATTTTACATCATCTTAAAATTAAAAAAAAAAGAAAAAAAAACCCTATTTTTTTTAATGATATCAATGTTTTTGCCACATAATTTTCTTTAATCAATTTGTTGAAAGATACATTATTTTTAATGTATTTTGCCACCTTATATATCATTTCAAAATTAAAACAAATCATTTTCTTTATTTTTACTAGCATTTTATTCTAAATCTCCCCCTTATTATTGTTGATTAAAATATAAAAGATTCGATTTTTTCCCACTGAGAAAAGGATGTGATATTTTTCTATTGAGTGTGTTAAGATATAGTTTTAATAAAGTCTTTTTTTTTTTTTTTAATTTTATAGTTCTTAGATTTAGGGTTCAACCTTAGACTTTTAGTTTTAAGAATAATAGCAGAATTGATTAAAAAAAAAATAATAATGCTTCAATTTGAAAATATTGTTTAAGATTCTCAGCAGCAGAACCGGTGTCAGTGGAGGGGGGGGCAGGAGGGGGCAATTGCCCGTTCTTCGTTGGCAAGAAGTTGAGAATTTCATCCGGCAAAAGTCTTATTTCTTCGGACTGCAGGTGTTACGAATTTAGTATTAAAGAATATAATAATTTAAAATCTAACTAAGAATTAAAATATTATAAACAATTAAAGTATCGGTGGGTTGATTCAAGTTGGTAGAATGACAATATTAGACAAATAACCGACAAGGCGATTGGTGAATGCATTTTTCTTCAATTCTCCAGGAATCTATTAAAAAAATCAATGTAAAATTAAATCGGCTAAATATCCAACATAAAATGGAACTGTCACATGTTTAATCCATAGTTTGCTCAACATTTGGCATAATAACCGACGAGGTGAAATGAGTCGGTTGTATTTTACCGAGTATTCTTTGTCGGTCGACTAAAACTTCGGAACTGCGGATGTTAAAAAAGAGAAATAATTGGACATCGAATTTAACTGTCGGATATTCAGGCTATAATTTGCATCACATTCGGTAGGAAAGCCAAAGGAGCGAGAAAGTGAATAAGATTACGCATTTGCTTTCTCTAAGAAATCAATGCGACTGACTTCAGTGACGTTTGCACGATATTTGACAATACAAGCGATAAAATGGCAGTGAATTAGATGTTGTATTTTGATGACACTTTTTGATTGGTTGAGTTATATATATATGCGACAGATTTCGGAGAAGTTCCGCCGCTAGATTGTGGAACATAAGATGAAACTGTCGTAAATATGTGATGAAACCTCATAGTTTGCTCAACATTTGGCATAATAACGGACGAGGTTAAAAATGTCGTATTTTGCCGATTATTCTTTGTCGGTCGTCAAAGAAATCGGAGCGGTGGATGTTAAAATGAGAGGTAATTGGACATCAAATTTCACTATCGGATATTCAGCCTATAATTTGCATCACATTCGGCAGAAAAGTTGACACACACACTTGTACTCAATATTCTATCTAAGTATGCACTCACTTGTTCAATGAATTAGCGCCTCAGTTTTTCATACGCTACATTTAATATTATAACTATGCAAAATAGAGTACAGTTTTCCTTCTTTATGAAAATATTAGGTTACAATAGCTCTGAAAATAAAAATAAAAATTTAACAACACATACTTAAAAATAAGGGGGCGCAAATTTAATCTTACTACTTTCGAATAAAATCTAGTCATGTTTTTAATATAAATATATATAATAACCTGTTAAATAGTTCATTTTTTTACTCACGCATTTTACATGTCTTACTATGACATTTATAAGAATAAATAACTTTGATATTTATTAGATATTAAAGTTATGAAGTTTTCTCTGTATATTAAAAAAAAGCAGTCGCATCCCTTTAAATTACGGCATTTTATATTGTTCTTGAGCGAGTGCTCGGGAGATATTTTAATGCCGATAGTTTGGTTACAATCCTTATTTAATTTTTTTAATGTTTTTAGGCTGGTGATACCATGACCAGATTATCAAATAAGTAGAGTAGGCTACTGCCTAATGTTCCTCACAGCTTCAAGGGTATCCAAGATTTTATTTATTTGGTTTTTGTGGTGTAAAGGCATTTCTTTTTATAGGGATATTCTACTTGAACATCTAAATAAAATCAACATTCGTTTAAATTGCAGAACATATGTATACATATAAAATTTATTAAATGTTCCCAGATTTCAGTGCTTGCTAATCAGTGAGGTATTATTCGTGCTTAGTTAAGGCCTTATCACACGGTGAAATTTCGCCAGCATTTTTCCATTTCTACCCTCAAAAACCGGTCGAGTAAGTTTCATAATCAACAACTCTTTCGAACCAGTTCGAAAATGTTGTCGAAATATTGTCCGCAAACGAAATTCAACCAATCATGTGAAAGTTTGAAATGACGTCACTTTCCTTGTCGTTTGCTGACGGAAAGTGCCAAAGATATTCTGCCGTGTGATAAGACCTTTAGTTGCGAAGAGTTGATATACATCACTATTTCAACTCTATGGTTAGCTGAAAGACCTAAAAAATTCATTCTAAAAAGAATGTAAAAGAAGGGGCAAGTTGAACTGTGATCATAAAAGAAGGGGGAATTTGAATTGGATAATAGTTGGATAGCAGTAATTCGGTTAATAGTTCCACTAGTCTCATTGAAGGGACACTCCTATCAAGGTTAAAAGGGATAGACATACACGTCCTTGACTTTATGTAGAGGAGTTGACAATGTTTTGACAGCTTTCTGTTTATTCTAGTTTTCAGGTCTGTATTCATTAATGAAATTACTAGTTTATACATCTGACTTTGCTAGCAATAAAAATTATTCGTTAGTAATAGTTTATTAATAAAAAAAACATTCTTTATTAAATATTATGTATATAACACTTTAAGTGTTTCATGTTTTTAATTAAAATCTGAATGTCAATTAAACCAGAATACTTTCAAAAATGCAGATAAAATTCTTTATTTCACAATCATTCTCATTTACTTAATTATTGAAAATTGAAAAAAATTAAGCGAAAATTACATAAAAATTACAGAAAAAATAAACTGCATCACTGAAAAAAAAAGAAGTTTGAATTTCAAGATGGTATAAATACATTTCTTGTAGAATAATTTATTCCGAAGTTATTGTAGAAAAATTATAAAATTTCCTGTGTATTCTAATTAATTGAATATATAATTAACTTTCATATTTTGAAAAGTTGACCTGTTTTCCCTCTTTTTTTTTCTTCAAATAATAAATATATGATTTATTTCAACCCAGTTCTTTAGATCTATAACATAGATACACAGCCTCAGTGACCTGTATTTATATTAAGACTATATATTTAATTTTCTCAAGATATTGGCCTTTTTTTTTTACCAAGTTTTCCGAAGATCGCCCATTTTCGAACTTGTTTGATAAGTAGAGAACACTTAAATACAATTTTTTAAATTAAAAATGTTCTTTTAAAAAATTTTCATTTCTGAATGACTTAAAAGGAATTAATTCATCGGTTTTGGATTTTCTCTATATATTGCAAGAATTTTCTATAAAAAATGTAACATATTTCTAACAAAACAATTAATAAGTAAATAATAATTGAAATATGATTTTAATACCAATTAAGAGGTATAAAAGCAAATTATTGGAGCGTAACACTTGCACATTTTCAGTTTTGGTTCCGATTCCTTTTTTAAAATGAATTAAACTTTTTCATTCTTCCCATTTCAATTATGAAATCTCTTTTTCCTGTTACAGATATATATCATGAAGAACTTGTCAAGCAATTAAGTTCAGTGAATTACATTAAAAAAAAAAGAAATATTTTATAAACTTCTAACGTATTAGCAATTTTAAATATAGATACTTCTTACATATCGAAATCATGTGATTTCGATAAAAAATATAATTAACATTCATGTGATTACATTATTCCGATCATAAATTTTTTTCATGAAATTTAAGAATTGCCATATTTCTAAAACGGGAATACGAATTATTCGTTTTTTTTAAATATCTATCTATCTATCTATCTGTCTGTCTGTCTGTCTGTCTATCTATCTATCTATCTATCTATCTGTCTGTCTGT
>JAPMOQ010019804.1:1006398-1027329 GCA_026543055.1 Argiope trifasciata | reverse complement strand
ACCTGTTCACATGAATAACTTGAACACAAATGAAAGCTCTGGAAAACGAACTGCGCATTTATACTTTTTCGCTGCAATACTACTGCCATCTGTATATTTGCATATTGCTATCCCATGACTTTTGTCACTTCAGTGTGTGTGTGTATATATATATATATATATATATAATTATTATTTTGTCACCTAGGAACGTATACCTTATAATTCTATATAAATTCCCATTCCGTATTCATGGCATATTTATGGAACATATACCCCGCGAATAAAGAGCTTTTACTAGGGAAAAAAAAGTTGCTCCTCTTTAAAGTAAAAATTACGACACCTCTACTCTTCCAAGAGCTCTGGCTATCAAAAATAGCTTAATCGATTTCTTGAGTAATCGATTATTTCTCGAATTATTTTTGTCCCATTTTAGTGAATTGAAAGTTCCGTCGAAGTGTTTGTTCATCCCGAAACTGTTAATCAAAATCATATTATGGTACAATAGGAATGCATCAATAGATATCAACTTTTATTTTCTTATATATTAAGTACACTGGAAAAACTATTTAATCATTAGATAATTCCACTTCAATATTTATTAATTTAGGCTTTTACAGTTTTAGGTGCCTATAAAGGCTATTTTGGGAATTTGTCTTTCTGTCCAGTGGTTTAAAACTAGCAAACTATATGGATGAAATTTGATATGCAGCTCTTTTATTATTTATTCTCTTCATGCAGCTCTTTATGGATAAAATTTGGTATTAGATTTCGGCCAACTTTGTTGATGAAAAGAAATACTTTTTCAAAATAAGTACTCATATTTTTGGAATTTTCAAAGAAGTTAAAAAAATATTTAAAAAAATACTTGTGTGCTGGCTTTGGAGTTTCATGTAAATTTATGTATTTATTTAACTATTATGCTTATTTACTAACATAAAGCCAGTTAATCCGATGAACATAGTAAATATTATGAATATGTGTGCTAGCTATCGTAGCTAAAATAAAAAATAAACAGTTAAATTTATGAAATCGCGTAAAAACTACATTTTCAGATAGATTTACTTCAACATTTAAATTTTCTGCAGTCAAACTAGAATTACTTACTGTTCGTTTCAGAGTCCTGAGCCGACCCCTTTTCAACGATTCAATCACACTAAAGGGTGACCCGAGGAAGAATTTGCTCCTTTCCGGAATTTATTTGTTGTTAAATTCAAGCACCTCCTTCTTTCATCATTTTTTTCACCCCTATTTTGCAGAATTAAATCATCCCAACGCATGCGCAAAAACGCGGATGGTTTTAGAATCATTTGTCAAGCAATAGTCATCAAAATATATCTTTACATTTATTTCAAATTTAGACACTAAGCTGTTTGAAACAAAACAAAAATTGTATCCTTTGCTGACTCGCCGTCTTATGTGTTTCATAACTTGCTTTGAAGAAAATGTGATCTTTTTATATCAAGAAGTATTGTGCTGTTATCCATACAGAAATTAAAGGTGTACTTATATATTTATGTAGTTGACAACATTAAGTTTTTTAGCCAATGTCTGTCAAATCTTACCAAAATTTCGCTATCATGGAGTAAGATTTTTCTATCCTAAATCAGTATTTCAAAGTTCCCATTTACAATATTTTATGAGATGTAGACCTAGAAATATTCTAGTTTGGCGATGCATACTTTAGTCTAGCCATTTTATACCTCTAACTGTATTTGAATGTTTGAAATTAATAAGTGAAAATGTCAGAAATTCTATGAAAATAAAATATTTATAATATGTATTGAATGAGAAAAAGGATATGGAAATATATATCTTGTATATAGTTGTAATTTCAATGCGTTTGTTTAAAATACATAAAATATCATAATGTTAAACTATAACTTAAGAAGATTTCAAAAAGAATTAATAATAATATTTACAAGCAAATAGAAATAATAAAAGAATTAACTCTTACCGCAACTTTTCTACTAATTTCAACCATCTAGTGAAAAAAAAAAAAGAACTCCGCTTTCTTAAGTTATTTATTTTAAACTCAAACGTTCTAAGTATATAGAAAAGTAGCACATCGTGTTCATTCCACAAGTTATTATAAAGTCTTCATGCAATAGCAAATAATTATATTTCGTTCATTCTATTTTTTACCTTTTAGTAGATCAAAGAACCAAGGAAAATGAAATAATCTTTGAAATTCCTTCACTAGTTTCCATTAAGTTGATCTTACTTTTAAACTTTAATATTTGTTGCTGCAATTAGAAGAAAGTTCCATTTAAAAAGAGCCATTTTCTAATTGCCTTCCATTCAGAGATTCAAAAATATGCATGGCGCATGCAATGGCAGAGAACTGTATTTCGTTCATTGTACTCATTACATTTCTTTTACAACTAAACAATGAATGAACTAGCACGTGTATTTTCCTTTTATATGAGTCATACTAATCAAACGGAATTCCTTTCATAATATATCAGGAAAAGGAAGGTAGCTGTTGAAAACAAATCGTGTGTAGAACAATAATTTTATGAAAATATAAAAGTAAGGTTTTTTGAAGTATATTATATTTGTATTTATTAATAACACTTTATATGTGTTCATGCTCTACCATATAAGGAGATGGGAGCTTCAGAAATGTATCTTAAAATATTTATTGAACAGTTGTGCAGTCTTATCAAGAACCAATTCCTAATTTCTAAACTGTTAGAGAAGCATGTAGGTTGAGTTGGATAAAGACAATAGTTAATATAAAGAATTATATTTTGTATTATTTGAGTCAGTAAGTAAAATACAGAATAATTTAAAGTGTTTTAATTTTTATGCAATCTTTCGCTCTATTTATCGTGTATAATAAATTATTAGAACCACATTAGCATTAAAAAAAAGAAACTTAAGTAAATTCTCCATTGCCTTTATCTTATACTCTATAAGAAAAGAGCTGTTTCTCCAATTTACCAACTTCAAAAATATGCGGACCTTGATTAGGCCATTAGTGCTCAAGATTTATTTATTAGTATTATGAGGATGAGAGTTTTATACTTCGTAGAATATTAAGGAGATTCGAATATACATTTTGGGAAATTGTAGAAATAAGGTTATTTAAATTGTTGAACTTCTGAGTCATCACGTTTACATGCATGAGAACCTATAATACAACAGACCCTCAATCTTTAGGCAGATTTCATACTAAACTACATAAAAATATTCACATCAGATGATAAACTATGTATAACAATTTAGAGCATTTGTTTCTACTCTTAGGAATTTATCTATGTTGAAATTTCGATATATAGAATTTTGCGCAGGAATTTTCCAAATGAATATGTAAAAATTTGACTTTATATTGTTTTAGCTCTTCATAAAGCATCAATATGGTAAATTATCTGAATACCTTATCGAAAAAAAAATAACAGCCATTGAATAAAGCGTAATTCATTTTATTTGCTTCCTGTATTTGGACAGTTTAAACTGGTGTATTACTTTTGAAGAATGAATGTTGAATATATCTCGTTTTATTTCCCCTAAATTCTCAATTTAATGCTAATTTCTGTTATTAAAATTTTTATTCCATTTTACTACATAAATCCTTTGCTGCAATTTATCCCAGAATTAGTAATTTAATATGATTAACTATGGTAATTACAAACATCTTTAAAAACTGGCTTGGAATACTAATTATCTTTAATGGATCCTTATTGAATTTAATAATCATATTTTTATCAGCACATATGTTGCCACTCATAATAAGTTTGGTATGTCCTGTTTCTTTTGCATCTTATTTCAACTTGCAATCTGGCAACCCGGTTTTGATTTGCTGAATATGCAGTAGAATATGCTGAGTTTATTTTAAGTATAGAATTTTTATACATTACATTCTTTCATCTTACTGATACATGGATCATTAGATCAATTTTAAGTTCCCTCATCTATAAATAGGCTCCTCAGTTTCTGTCATCATTTCAAATAGCCTCATGAAGTTCTCTGTCTTACGTTGGATCAAAATAAACTGATTACGAAAACGAAAGAGGTATTCCGAATCATAACAGCATCTTTATTGAGATTAAAACTCCTTTATAATGTTTATTGTTCAGAACAACTTTTAATTAATGTAAATATTTGAATTGAAGAATTTTTAAAACATTTTGAAATAAAAGTTAATAAGAAGTTGATATTGGAAATTTCAAATCAATTTATGTGTACCTAAATGCTTATAACCCCAGTAGCATTCATACATTATACAATATAAAATTTTACTAAAAAGTACTCATAATATTGTATAATATTAATGAATATTGAATAATATATCATAATACCGCGCAATATTACACAACAAAAGGAAAAGTAATGTTTAAAAAAGAACAGCTGATTTTTACTTTAAAAATGATGAATAGAGTTCCCTAATTAAGCAATAAATGAAAATTTTCTTAAAATCTGAAAAACTTTTGGTCGAATTTTAAATTTTAGTTTCTGTTAATTAAGGCAGGTAATCGTATAATTAATCATTTGCATTACGCTAATTTATTTTGGAATTAATAAATTTTTCTTATCACCCAATAATAGTTTTTTTTTATTTTATCCATAAAGGATTATTTGTTATCATATTTAGCTAAACAAACTATCATATTTATCTTAGTACGTGAGCTAAGAGTAGAAATCATTATAAATTATCATAATTTAACTAATTTTCGTGTGATCAACTGTTTTTGATATATATACTTTAAAGTTCATTTTTAAAATAGGAATTCATGTTAAAGTTCCATATTTCTCTAATCTTCAAACCAAAAATGTAAATGCTTTCTAATAAAAATTAGGTTTTATATACCACCTGTGCCCACTGAATAAAAATGCTTCATCTCAATCCAAATATGGCAACACCTGATTGTCGAACTATTTCATTTCTACTTCTGCGTGACGTCACAGTGGAAACGACCGAAACATCCCACATCTCCAATCGAAACTGGTAACCTCTGACCTTGGGCAAAGATGCAATCGCATCAACATCAGGTACTTCTACTTTAATATGCTTACCAAATGTGAATTTGATAACGGAATTACAATACGTGAGCAAATTTTTTAAGTATATGGATACAATAAATCAAAACAGAACGACCAAAATTAAAATTCATAATTATAAATTTTTAAAATTAACAGTATTTTCTTTCAGAATTTAACAGATTAAAAAATTATTTTTGAAAGAAATTATGCATAATATTCATTCTTTCTTATATTATAATGGGGACCTAAATATTCAACTTAGGTTTTAAATTTTTAAAAATGTCTAGTTTACAATTGACGACGAAATATTTTTTTTTGAAAATTAAAGCTATGTAACTGAACAAAAGATTGTCATTTATTAGCTGTATTTAAATTCCTGATTACAAAACATGTAAAAACGAAGTTAATGTTTCCTAGTAGATCCCATAAAGAAAATGTGCCATGTTAATATTTAAAATATTACATCTCATTCTTTATGAAATACAATTGCCTATGCCACTAACGTAAAAATTCGATTTTGCTTAATCGACTTAATTTTTGTTCAGCATAAATTTTATTTAAAAATTTCCAAAAAGTTATTTATATCTATCTATACTACCTACAAAACATTTTGCTTCGTCCATTTTGTTTTCGGTTGGGGGAGAAATTATGCAATCAAAATTTGCAATGAAATTGCAGAAACGGGAGAAGAAGAAACTTTTGAAACTTTTTAACTTATTTCAACCATGTAAGCATATTATGTAGGCATAAAAGAAGCTTCAATATACATTGCAATGTCAGTTCGAAGTGACCGAAAATTTTCCATCTAATGGGTTTACTGAGAGAATCTGATAGATTTCTTCTTCACATACCAATTAAGGTAAGGGAATTTCAAATATCTTTTTTAAAAGATGTTAAAAAGATATTTATCTCTTCATTCCTGATGCGAAAACGACGTGGTCAGAAATTTTATTAAACGCGTATTAGAAATAATTAAATGAAAAAGTGGGAATTGGATCAGGAATTAAGAGAATATTTTAATGAGAAATTAGCATTGATTAATTTAAAATAAAAATTAAGGAAATTAATTTTTATTTTTAAATTTATAGATATCATTACCTATGTATATTGTAATAATTTCAAGAAAAATCCCAAATTCTAAATCATATATGTTTTATTTCCATTTTTTTTAGTTATTTCGTTCTTTTAACTTTCAATTATATTCGATGTAAACATTCTCAAGGTTCACTGACACCCATTTCAGACGAACAGTTAAATAGTGCTCGTGCTCTGTAAAAATTTGAGGCAAATTATAATTATATTGAGTAAAACGGATACTTTTATTTGGTGGAAAAACTTAGCAATAATTCTTCATCTGACCTAATCCTATATTCTATAGGCTTAGGTACATTGTATTCCATTTCATTGTATATTCTATAGGCTTGGTACATAGTATTCCATTTCATTGTATATTCTGTAGGCTTCGTCAAATCTTATATTCAAAAGCACACACACACACAAAAAAAACTTCTGAAATGCTAATGTTTATGAGCAAGCATTTTATTTAAATATTGTATGATCACGATATCATTCATAAACTTAATTCTAGATTTATTGCTATATTCTAGACCCAGCAGTCGGTACAAGACATACCATTGGAAAGAACTATCAAATTTGACTTCATGGATACTGAGTACTCGCTAAGAAAGGATTTGGGAATTTTCTTATTTGATTGAAGATTTTTTTTATTGGAAAATTAAAATCATAATGTGTTTCATAAATTTCGAGGAATATTATTGCACCAAAAATTTGATAATTAAGGGTATAAAATTGAATAGTTAAAATATAGATAAAAAATTCTAGTAACAACAATTTTATTTTCAAATTTTTTAAAGAATTATTAATGAATTAAAAAATATTTTATCGTTCTAACAATATTTTTTATTGTTTTTAGTAACTACATTTAGAGTCACATGCATTATGGTGATATAAAAAATATTTTTTAATTCTTGTTATTGCTGTTCTACATTGAGAACAAATTTTAACAATAAAGCGAAGGGAAATCAAAAACATTCTCATATTATATAATCTCGAACTAGATTTTCAAATCTCCTCAATATTTTTCTTTTTGAAACTAAGTTCTTTCCAAAGAATTTTGATAATTTAAATATGTTTTGTGGTGGTGTGTCAATATTGTTTATTAAAGAAAAAAAAGTGTAAAAAAATAATGAAATCTGATATCTACTGACAACAACAAAAAAGGCGCACATTTAATTGTACCGGAAATGCTATTTCCATCAATATTTGAGTTGGGATTTTTGTTATTCCATCCATGATTGCTTATTTCCTTTTAAGATTTTCCTTTTCTTTATTTTTTAAATTTGAATACGTCGCTTCGTTTTGATGGAAATGCGGAAACATTAACTAAACATAGAATAGTAGACACCTCTAGATTAATCAACATTTACCCTTTAGATATTTTGTTTTAAAAAAATACTTAGTATAACATTAATTTCAAAACAAAAACGATTTTTTGACACTTTTTTTATTGTTCAAATTATAATTTTTATCTGAATTATCGGTTATTGACATTGAAAATAAGCATATGATCATTTTGTTCATTAAAAAAAAAATAACATGAATTCCCAAAAATTTTATATGTATGACGGCTGTGACAGCTTATTGGAAAAGTCTTGGGTCCGGGATCAGAAATTTTTAGTTTAAAATTTTAACTGTTCATACATGACACTTGGCTTAACTAGTACTAACTAATATTATACCCTGATTATAATTTTAACAGTCTCTATTTAAACATTATTCGACTGATGCGCTATTAAGTAATGAATTATTCCTAGAGAATTATTTAAAAAATCTACGATTTTTTTCCAAATTAAATTTTTATAAAAAGCTGACCAGTTTCTAGTAACATTCTCCAGGAAAACGATTTATCTCCATATATTAAAGACTAATCAAAATTCTTCCTTCCAAATTTTCTTGGCCAGTAGAGGATGTACCTGCGAATTTCCAGCTAGGCAAACTAAATAGCTGTCTAAGGTTGCTAGACTGAGAGAGGGCTTCAAGATGATCGATTAAAAACTTTAGTCTCTTAGTTACTAAATCAGTGTTTGTAAGAAATATAAATTCCATGAATGACAAAATATTAGGATAATATTAACACTTTAACAAGTCTAATTTCTTTGATAACAGTGCAGTTTTCATAGCAAAGTGCAGTTTAATAGAATAAAATCTCATATTCTTTAAATTTCGTTGCAATTAACACTATGTATGAAAGGAAAATGATTAAAGGTGCCTCTAAACTCTATTTCGAAACATAGCAGAATAATAATATTTTTGGGTTGAATATTTATTTTAAATTTATTTTTAAATTTGATTCTTAATTATATAATAACGAAAATATGAAAGCGAGAAATGTATTTAAGATATCCCACCAAATGTTAATGTGAATGCAAAGATGAAAAGATGAATGACATTTTTATAAAGCACTCTTTTTACAGATTTTATTTAATTCATTGAAATTAGAAAAAAAAATTGTTTAGAATCAAGTTGGTATCATATAAAAACTTACTTTTTAACTAAATTTAAATATGGTGCGAAAAGGATTTTTGTGCAGTACTATGTTTCACGTTACGGACCAAAATGTTAAAGTTCTGATTAATTTTCATAAAAATTCTAATGAAAATTATTTTAAAAAAGACCCTCTTTCTAGTAAGCAACTGCTCCCTAAGTAATAAATTTGTATAATTTAATCCTTAGAGAGTTTTAAACAATTTTTATAAGACATGCCCCACGGTATCATTAATAACTCCAGACTATAAACATCATTAACATTCGAGGCTATAAAAATTGTTATATGAAAATATTAAAAAAATATTTAATATTCATGTAATATTTTATATTTTGTAAAAATGAGCCACTTTTTTATATATATACTGAGGCTTGGAAGTATTCTGCTGTAACAGACAAACTTAGTTATTACATTTAGTTAATATAATATTAAAGTTTTAAAATATCTTTTTTACTTTGGTGAAAATTTAAAAAAAAGAAATAGAAAGAAAACGAAATTTGAATTGAGGAGCTTATGTTCATTTCTAAAAGGTGCCGTTTCTGAGCATTGAGAATATTTGGTGAATTCGCTTTCAAATAATAATTTTTTTCTTTCACTAATTTTGATTGTTAAGTCGTATTTCTGATATTGTTCCTTTCTTCTTACAAAACTAACTTTCATTAAATACAATCACACATTTTGTTCGGAAATATTTGTGAGAAACTACAGACATCGACAACAGGCGTTACGATTCGAACTTTTCATCTCAACTTTTCATTCATTTTCTTGTTCATTTTCATCTCGCATTGATTTTCCAGAAATGATTACACAGGCCTGCATGGGTCATGTTTTTTAACTATTGATTATTGATTCCTATGTATTTTTTCACGCTGAATCTGAATATGACATCAGTTTTTTTCCATCAGGTCAGGATATTTTGCAAAACGCAGTTTTTGAAATTTGTAATATGTTGCAAAACATCGAAATTATGAAACATATTGACAGATTTAAGCTAATATTGACATTTAGGCTAATTTTGTGGTAAAGTTTTTGTTAAAGTTTTGTCTCCCCTTCTCCCCAACGGACTCTTGATGTACTTGGCTATGATATTTTAACGAATAAGCCATAAATTAAATTAAATACATTTTATATTAAAAAAAATCGCTTCGAATCTGTTAATATGTTTCATATTTTCGATGTTTTGCAACATATTACAAATTTCGAAAACTGCGTTTTGCAAAAAAATCCTGATGTGATGGAAAAAAACTAACGCCATATTCAGATTTAGCCTAAAAAAATACATAGGAATCTATTATCAAAAGTTCAAAAACATGACATAATCCTAAAAATGCAGGCCTGTGTTATATATAATTCTATTATAAATTCCTGTCTATTGATTTATATGATTTTATGAATTTTTTTTTCAAAAGTGCACATTTTCCCTAAACATTCGTATTCTTCACGTTTTATTTATTCGATTCTTTTTAGAAATAACAGAAATTTCTCCAACTTCAACGAAACTGTTGATATAAGAGCGTCGCAGTCGTGTGCAGCTGTGTTGACTCTGGTTTAGGGTTACCAGCCGTCCGTCGCAGACATTTCATCGAACGGCAATGAGTCAGCGGCCCATGCATCCCGCGTCACCGGAAGATTTTCCGCTTATGGATATAAACGGCTTTCCTCACTTAACAGATGAATCACTGATTGGAGCCCAGACGTAGAGGCGGCCAGAGGATATTTATAAACAAAATGAAGAAGACTTAGAAACAGTTTCTTTCCCAAACATAATTTTCTTTGAAAAAAAAAAAAAAAAAAAACGAAGCATACAGAAGACTTACAGATCTTACAAATTTCTGATGAGATATTTTTAATGATCTCATCTATATCTATATCTTCTATACTTATAATAAAGCTCAATGTGTGTGTGTGTGTGTTGGCGCTCTACAGGCCAGACCGTTGGACCTACAGCTACCAAATTTGGTACATGTAACCTTGGAGGTCAGGAATGTGCAACTCGGAACCCTTTTTTCGAATTTTTAATTAGAATTAGAATTAATTAAAATTTAAGCGATATTTCGACGTTTTCCCGCTATAATTTCCGAAAATATAATCGCACAAAGATAATTTTTACATCAATTTAAAGATTAAAAAATTAGCTTTCTAATGGTGTCAGTGTTTTTAAGTATAACTTAAGCTTCTATTTTTAACGAATTTTTAAAGAAATATTTTAACCATGTTTTTTTAGCACGTGGTTGGATAAAAAAAAAGAAAACAATGACGGAAGTTCAAATTTAAAAAAAAACAACTATCATCGCAAATTAAATCTAAAGAAATACAACTTTTAGCACGTGACTGGATAAAATAAAATAAATATAAAATGTGATAGTTTCTAAAAAAAATAAATGCAAAGCAAAAGTTTTTATAATCGTTTGCAATATCTAAATAATTAATTCAACAAATCTTCTTTATTTACGATAAACCTGATTGAATTTAGACAGGATATGCATTGAAATCCCGACTTAATGGCATATTTCTATAATCGTTTGCAATATCTGTATCATTAATTCAATAGTTTTTCCCCTTTTTCGTTTTCTTTAAAAAAACATATTTAATATTTTGGTAACATCACTGAAAAAAACATTTTTAATATTTTGGAAGCATAACCGATAGTTAAAACGGACTAATTTATAAAATTAAAGAATATTATTAGGAAAACGTGTTCTTTTAGAGCTCTCCGTCCATCATCTTAAAGAAAATATTAATTTCAGGCCAATCAATGCCCGGAATTACTTCAAGGCTAATGAATATGTGATATAATTGAAAATTTTAGAACGCATTACTCATGGCGAACCAGCTGGTCGCCAAAGGCGGCTAGTTTCTAATAAAACCCAAAAGTATCATAATCATCACACAGAAATCTGATTTCAAAGATTTTGATGGATATTTCATTCTACATTAAATTTAATTATTCTTGCAAAAATAAAAAATAAATTTTTTACAGTTGCATCTTTAGTTGCAAAAACAACAATTCAAAAGTGGAATAAAATTAACTAACGAAATTTAATATTTGGCCTTTATGTAAAAATATAGATATATTTTGAAATTTTAGACAAAGTTCCTCAACAGAAAATATGTCTAAATGTCGATGGGTAAAACTATATCCCCGAAATTCAGGAAACTGGATAGATGAAGCTTTGCCCAAATGTCTGGCTATGAGAAATAACATCTCGCACCATCTCATACACAATTTTGCATGGATGTCCAATTGTTGATATGGAAAATGCTAACCGAAAAAACAATGAATTGAATGAATGAAATTTTGCACGAATGTCTGTCAATGTATGTAGTTTCTTATGCACTTGCCTTTGGACAAATCCCTATTACTTAAAACAGCGATTTAAGCCGATAGGTTGCGTCTCTAGGACTAAGAGTAAGACTTTGTCTCTCACGTATTACCCATTCGCTTGCACAACCCCTTTTTACAGGGAGGGCACATTCGCACATCTCACAGGTAGAACCGAGGAAGAATAACCATGTCCGAACCAAGAATTGAACCCAGGATGCCCAGGGCAAGGGGAAGGCGCGCTCTCCCTATGCCAGGACGCCGGCACCGCCTATATATAAAACTATATCCCATTAACACAGCAAAAAGAATGGATAACATTTCGCATGAATGCCTAACTGTCGATATGTAAAACGAAATTTGAAGAATTTAGAAGTGAACGCGTTAAGTTTTGTCTAATGTTAAACTATATCTCATTTACGCAATAGATCGGAGGCACGATGTGCGATATCTCATGCACACAATTAATTGGATGGATGAAATTTTGCATGAATTGTCGATATTTGAATTGATAAAAACATGATGACATGAGTCCATGTAATTTTGCACAAATCTCTAATTGTCGATATGTAAAACAATATTTTATATACTTGAGAATGAGCAAAATTTTTGATAAAGGTCTAACTATCAATACGTGAAAAAAAAATCATAGAATTGAATGTAAGTCAAGAAAAAATTGAATTCATTAAATTTTGTCTAAATGTCAATACATGAAATGATATCTTGTATGCGTAATAGAACAATATGTAAAACAATATCTCAATAGCTCTACGAATTGGGTGCCAAATCCATCGATGAATTTATTAACGATCCAGGGACGAATTTAGGAGTTTTGGGGTCATAAAAGGCAGTTCCTATAAGGAAGTCCTTTCATTTGATAAATTGGCTAATTTAGTTTCACACTTCAATGGTTTAAAAAAATTAACAACATAAGGATTTATTTAAATTTAATACTTCATTTTAGTAAATTGGTGAAACCTTACATTTTTATTTATTATATCTTAAAATCGGGAGGAATTTGACTTGTAAGTAATGCTATTTAAGCAAATTCTTGGTATATATAGAATTTGCCGGCATCCTGGCCTAGGGGTGAGCGTCTACCCCTGATCTGGGCTTCCCGATTCGATTCCTGGTTCTGGCATGTTTGTTCTTAACCTTGTGCTCTATCTGTGTGGTGTGAGAAAGAGTCTCCTTGTAAAAAGGAGTTGTGCAAGCGAAGGTATGAATATTATCTCCATATCAGCTAGAAGTCAGACGTCTCAGGGGTCTTAACCCTCAGAAGCTACTGCGACTTCTTTTCATTCTATGTCTCTCCTCGATTCTATGGACTTGGTTTAAAGTAGAGAGTAGTGTTCAATCCAAGGGGAACAAACAACAATATATTGAATGTGCAATTTAATTGTTATGAACATAATGAAAAAGGTAATAGCTAGCTCTGAAATTTAAGAAAATATTAAAAATGTAATTAAATTTTATTATTTATAGAATTTGTATATTTTAGAGTCTTATTTGACAAACAGACTAATATTTTTGATCGGCCTGGTTATTGCCCTCTCTTATCAGCTGCCTACTTTGAGTAATAGAAAATACACAACTATATCGCTGTATTTATTTTTTCGGATCCATTTGATCGTGATAATTCAAAATTGTAACATACAAGTTGGAGGGAATTTTAAATACACAATCTTTCCACAAAAATTCAAATATATGAAATTTTGGACATAATTGTGTTTATCTATATAAAAATGTTGACTTAAAGATCTTTGTACCACTTGCAAGTTCTTTTCGTTCTATTTCAGAACTAAAACTGGGAAAACATTCTGTTTGATTACTTTCGAATATTCAGCGCAATCGTAATTTAATCGTCAAAAATTTTGGTCTTCGAATTTTAAATTAACCTCAAAAAACTAAATAGCCTCAGTTTAATATAAACATGTTTGGAAATCCTTATATATTCTTTTATATGAAGACGATAATTCAGAAATTCCTTAGCCAGTTAAAAAGAACTAAACAATTTTTAGAAAACTGTTTAATAGCAATTTTTTTATTAATTTTTAATTTAATATTTTTTTAACATAATCAAGCAGTTGTGACCTTTCCTACATTAAAAGAAGTTTTTCGTTCTTTATTTTTTTCTATAAATAATAATAAACGCGATATTAAGCATTGAATTTATGTTTCACTTCAATTAAGAAAAATTATATAAAATATTAGTTAGCGTTTTTGACAGTACCATAGAAATAAGCAGGGAACATTGCTAATATTTATTCATATTAATTGATATATTCAAAAATCTACCCAATTTTATCTAATGGTCTTAGCAGACGGAATTGCTATGATTCTTTTAAGAAAAACCATACTTTGGTTATTTTTTGTGCCTGTGCTATCTGATTAGGAATTTAAAGCTGAAACACCTCAATAAATCTTTGCATACAAATTAAAATTGCGCATTCCACTTGGTAGGAGATTCCACGTGGTAAATTCATACATTATATCATTTTAGAAAATCTATCCAGCATTTCATTATAGTAAATCCATATATCATATCATTTTAAAAAATCCATATAATATTTCATCATAGTAAATCTATACACTATATCATTTTAGAAAATCCATATAGTATTTCCTCATAGTAAATCCATACATTATATCATTTTAGAAAATCCATGTAGTATTTCATCATGGTAAATCCATACATTATATCATCTTAGAAAATCAATATAGTATTTCATCACACTAAACCCATACATTATATCATCTTAGAAAATCCATGTAGTATTTCAGCATAGTAAATCCATACATTATATTTTCTTAGAAAATCCATATACTATTTCATCATAGTAAATCCATACATTATATCATCTTAGAAAATCTATGCAGTATTTCATCATACTAAATTCATGCATGATATCAATATAGAAAATCCATGTAGTATTTCATCATAGTAAATCTATACATAAAATCAGAAGATGTACGCATATATACGTATGTTTGTTAAATTGGAGAATTTCTTTATGTATAAATATCAAAATTTATCATCCAAAAGGCTTTACAACATTTTCTTTTGTTAGAAACTTCCTCCTAAGCTACATTTAATTATTTTTATCGCTTACTGATCATTTCATACAGAATAAATGAACAGTTCATTCATTCGTAATCACCATTTACTAGTATTTAAACGAAAGCATTATTTTCTTTGAAAGTATGTATTATAACCAAAAAGAGTGTCCTCCCTGAAACTTGTTCGCATTTTTCAGAGATCCACCCATAAACGTATTGTGATTTTTAGTATCCATGAGAAAAGACAATACATGTACTGGATACCTTTACTACAACCGAATTAGACCGATCTTTAGTTGAGAATTGTAATTTTAATACTAACAAATTTTATTATGTTAAATTGGAATTTCAAAATTTGATAAATATCTACAGTTAAATAATGAAACGCTTATCAAATTATATCTATCTGGCTCTTTACGTTTTTATAGTTATCTTGTTTACTCAAACTAAACCTTCACATGAATTGAGAGACAGACACATTTCCTTTGCACCGATTTCGTTCAAACTTTGGTAGAAATCTAGAAATTCTATATAAAAACTACATATAAGATAATATTCCTCAATCTGTCTCTCAAAACATTTTCAGAAACAGACAGAAAAATGTTGAAATCTAAAACTCTTAGCATCATCAAAATTTCGAATTCGAGGGTGTTTTTTTTTTCTTTCTTTGACATTTACCATATTTTCTCTTTGTATATTTCATTTTCAAGGAAGTTATTTGTACCATTGTATAATAAGTGGTGTTTTCTCTTTACATTTCATTATTTACTAGCAAAAGTTTTTAACTTTTTGGAAAAAATATTAATTTTATTTACTTGGACTTCGGTTGATCGGCTGAACGAAGAGATGAAACTGGAATGTTATCTAACATCATTACCAAGAGTTATCTTTGTTACTTATTCAAAAATAGAATTTAACAACGCACTTAAAAAAACTCCTGTAAGTTGACAATTACTTCTTAATACTATTCTTGTTCGTAAAAAATGTATTTTGCTGAAAACAATTGCGATATCTCGAAAAATATATCTGAAACCAATTGAATAACTTCATTTATGCATGTGGGGACAGACAATTTTCAATTCTAAAAAATAATAGCTAAATATTTTGCAGAATTTTTTCATCTACTTACGGAATCCTTACTACTTTTTTTTCAAATTTACTCGGTTTAAATATTTGCTTGAACATCCTTTTCTGAAATAATATAAATATTTATCATCTAACAGTTAACTTCCATTTTTACAATTTCATTATATATCGCCAAGCGAATAATTCGTTTCCATCAACTTTGAAAATACTGAAAATTCATCTCAACCTTAAAAATTGCTTGATTTTTTTTTTTTTTTTGAAATTTAATCTTTTCTAACATTTATATTTTAGATTAAAATTTAGATTTCTAAGTTCAATTTATTTTAGACAATTTATATTTCGAATTTTAATTGCTTATTACAATCTCTAGGTTGAAGCTGATTGCAACAATAACCTCTGTAAACTATACAAAATATGTCTCAAGCAAAAGATGTAAATTTTTTAAGATAAATCGATTTCCATGGGATGGGGGCATCGAGATTGTTGTAAACCGGTGGCAAAATTTCTGTTTCAGAATTGCAGAATCTAAGTTGAAGACCTAATTGTGCCGAAGATGTACCGGATATATATGTTTAAATCACGTACCATCTGCCATCGCCTCACGTTTCGTATGTCACGATTTCATGTAGATGTGGTGTGGAAAGTACTTCTAAATGCATCATTTGGCCTCAGTTCAACATTGCAAAGGCTGTCCCATAGCAACCTTTGAGTTTCTTCAATTGAGAAAACTGATTTAAAAGTTAAAGTAACACAATTAAAAATACCGAAGTTTGAATATAAACCAGGGAAATCTTTAGACTCATCATTATTAATGAAGAAATATTATAATATAAATATGCATTTAAATGCTAGTAATTGTATACAGCTGTAGAATATGTGTGTTACTTTTATATAAATTGGTTATAAATATCGATATTTAATCCTATGAATCTGATTTATTCCTCTTAATTAAATTTTAAGTTCGAATTTAGCAACACTTCTTAAAGATCTACTTATTTCTATCTTTGTGAAAATATATACCACAAAAAATGAGTAATTTTTGATAATTAAATTACTAAATCCAAATTTAGATCAAATTACTAAATCTAAATCTGATCAATCCAGTAATTTTTAAAAATTAAATTACCAAGTGACTAATTTTTAAATGAATTTATTAAATTTTAATAATTTCATGAGTAATTTTTAACATTGTTAATTAAAATAATTAATCTTTGTCTGGAGTAGACATTGTAGTTAGAAAGCTTTAATCGCTCTCAGAAAGCTCATTTACTATATGAAGAAAATTGCTTCGATATTATTATTTAAATTTATACTTTTAGAGAACCATTATTCTTCCAAATATTTGATTCCATTGAATAAAACAATTTTCATTGCTTTTAAAGAGATTTTAATTTACGCAATCTTAAAATATATTAAAAGTTTTAAAAATTTTTATTTTCGTAATTTTAAATTTTAATTTATAATGATAAATTAAAACAGAATCCTAGTATAAATGAGCATTTTATACTATAAATATATTTTGAATGTGGTTGTATTTTAGCCGTATTTTTTTCTAAATAACAAAAACTTAAAGAGAAAAAAAAATAGGCTCTCGTATAATAACAAACCTTATAAAGTTTCTCTTCTAGTCAATTATGAATCATACCTGACACAAACGTTGGGTGGAGGATCAATTTGAATAAACATTTATCTAGCCTTTCTACTCTAAGTATAAAGTTTTTTTGATAAGCAGTTTTGAACATTTTCGTATACACATTTCAATTAAATGTGCATCTACTATCTTTTGTGATAAATAAACATTGGAAATTTAAATTTTCGAAACAGCTGTCCTTTGGCATAAAAATAAAGTAATGCCTGACAAAAACCGCATTCACAGAAGAAAAAAAAAAATCGTCCACGAGAACCCAGAATCCTTCCTTTTTCAGTTCAATTTCATGGATATCCCTACTTCCCCCCCCCCACTTAGTGTTGGACGGAATCAACCAATAGCGTCTTGGAGTCGCTTGTGTGCGTAGGATTGATGAACGTAGAGAGCAACTGTGATCTATAAAACTTCCGTGATTTCGCCGGTTCTCCTCATAGTTCAGTTCGTGTTTGGAGCCTTAACTTCTCCTACTCTGCGAACTACGCCAATTCCACACACTTTAAAACTTCTTTTAGTAGCAAGTTTTTGAAATCTTACAGGAATCATGGTAAGTTTTATTTTCTAATTCATTTCTTTTAATAAAAAAATATTATCTTAACTATTATATTGTTACAAATTACTTTATTGGTATTTGTTATGTATGTAACACCAATGAAGGAATGGAAAAGACAAATGTGCAAACTATGAATTCGAAATAACTATGTTTTAATTAAAATTAGTTAAAATGACTATTTTTATATTCGTTTTACCAATAAAAGAAAACTTTAAGAAATCATATGCTTTAGTTTTGAAATCTATTGCTGTTAGTATTGAATTAAAACAACTATACAAAGAATTTAATAAATTGTTTTTTTTCCAAAATTATTTTATGTGGAAATTAATGTTTCTATTTTTAATTTGGATCATTTTTGATTTTAAAGAAACATTAAGTTTTGCTCTGCTTGAGATAAAATTGTATGAATTGAACAAACGAATTAATTTTATATCTGTGAAAAAAATTTCCTTAGATTTTTTTTTTTTTTGCAATCAGTTGCATTTCTAAGTGTAACTCCTCTTAGTACTAATATTAGTGTTATTATAACATACAAGCTTAGAATTTCACCTAGTAGAATGAATTAAAAAATAACTATCATGGAAGATATATTCAGGTAATCGGTTTGATTATGTTTATTTCATTATGAATATTTCAATTTTTTATTTAAAAAATTATTAACGTGGGAATAAAGTATTTAGCTGAAGATTTTTTCTTATAATATTTCTTCAATATTTTATCTATAATTGAATTATGGAAGAAATTTAATAATTTGGTCAAATTTATAGCAAAAATAAATGATATTTTGTTAAAGTTCCTTTTTATATATTCCAGAACTTAATATTTTGTTGATATGTTTGTGAATAGTAAATTTAATTTTAAAATTTTACTCGACATAGGATTTTCAATTAAGTTATTTTGAATCAAATAATTTTAACAGTTAGTCATATTTTAGTATGACATGTAATATAATAGTTTGACACATATAAATTTTGAAAACATGTAGACCAAGAAAAAAAGTTTGCAACTTGAAATTTTATTTTTTTGCATTGCATAGATGCAAAGATACCTTAAAAAGAAAATAAAACTTTTTGTCAGAATTTAGAAAATAATAATCTATATTGGCAAGAAATACTAAGAAAACATTTTTAACGAAATTACAGTAAACAATTTTACAAATTTCTACATGTATGCTTTATAAAGAATCTGTTATATCTTTTATATTCTCTTTCAAATGGAAATCGAGTAATTAACTTTTTTTAAATTAGATTGCTACGAAGAAAGAATTTTTAAGGGGTTTGAATTTTATTGCTGAAACATTTAGGTTTTGTTCTTTATAGCTAAATTTCTTACGCAAACATCTATAATTTAATAATCATGTCTACTTCAATTCTGCATCCAGAATTTATCTATGTTGATTTTTAATTTAATGCAGCACATATATTCACTTCAGATCTTTCATCTAGAAAAAATCAAAAATAATATATACTTGTACAAATTTAAAGTTAAATAAAATCCTACATATCATAAAAACAAAGAATTTTAAATTAGTTTTAACTTCAAACATGTGAATTTCTCAGTTTCATAATGTTTTTTATTAGCTAAATTAATATTTTCTGAAGAATTTCCTGATTTATTTACACTAACTTTTATCCAATGCTAATATTATATAAATGTGTTTGTTATTCACTTTCAAATGGAGCAAATATTACACTCATAAAAAATAGATATGCCCTCTGAAGAAAACGTGTTTTAGTTCGTTCACCTGCACAATAAATGCAGTGAACGCTCTTCCCCTTGTTTTGATAAATGATTCCACATTCTGCCTTCCCTGACCGTTACAGTCAGTTTCAATAACAGATATTCGTTTATTATGTATTCTAAAAAGGGAAGTATGGATAGGTCGACGAACAATAAAACTAGAGTTATTCCATTACAAAAAATAGCTTAAATTATATTAATTTTAATTATTTTTTTCTCCTTCTCGAAAAATAAAGATTGCTTTTTAATTTTTAATGAAAATAAAATGTATAGAACTTGTAAGAACTTTATTGTATAAAAATTATTTGAAAATTAATTCAAAAACCTATTTTTAACTTCCTTTTACAACTGACAAAAGCTTGTAGAATTTGATAAAACCGAAATACAGAAAACAATTGTTTCAAACAGAACAGAATTCCATTTAGAAACTCTCATATAATTTAGATATTTTACAACTATTATAATTATTAGACAGTCTTATCTATGTAGAATTAGGAAATTCCTGAAAATTGCAAAACCTATATTTTTGTGCAGTCTCCAGATCATATTAATTATTTTTAATAAAATATTCTTTATTTATTAAAATTTTACAGAAAATTAGTTTTGCGTCTAAATTCAATCACATTATTAGGTCCTGAATATCCGTATTCTGAATTTTATTATTGGTCGATTCTACCTGCGAAACGTCCTCGAAATGGTCTCAAGCAAATAGAAACTTCATAATGTTTAAGTGGGAAAAAAAACTTTTAAAAAAAGTGGAAATTTTTATTTGAAATGTTGGTGTATTAAAAAAGTGGTAAATAAAGTGTTAATGTACACTAATTGCGACTACTAGAATTGGATGTGTGGATTGTATAAAAAGTTTACCGTCTCACCTTTTTATTAGTATATTTATTGTCTCAAACAACATAAAACGTAATTGAATCTATCATTCAGAAAATATATCCAGGTAGAAGTTCACGCCTATCTATAATGTTTTAGAAATGAGTTATGGG